>JACTOM010000056.1:786900-1089770 GCA_015832385.1 Elymnias hypermnestra
GGTGTCTCAAAGGGCTAGACTGGCAGTGCATGCTGGAGTGTTGGTGCCAACACTTATGTATGGTAGTGAAAGTTGGGTATGGCAGAAGAATCACAAAAGTAAAATAAATGCGGTAGAGATGAGAGCGTTGAGAAGCATGAGTGGATTAAAACTGAGTGACAGAGTAAGAAATAGTGTGATAAGAGAACGTTGTGGCATAAAAGCCGTAATGACTAAAATTGAGAAAAGTATACTTAGATGGTTTGGGCATGTAGAGAGAATGAATGAAAGGAGATTGACAAAAAAGATTTATGAGTCAAGAGTGAATGCGAAAGTTGGAAGGGGAAGACCAAGGCGAACGTTCCTGGACCAAGCCCAGGACATTTTAAATAAGGGCCAGGTCAAGAGTACTCTAAACCGACGAACTTGTATGAAGGGTTTAATGAGAGTGAAAGAAGCGAGGGAGATATGCAAGGATCGTGACAAGTGGAAGGATGTTGTCTCTGCCTACCCCTATGGGAATGAGGCGTTATGCTATGTATGTATGTATAATATTGTAGTTTTTTTTTCTATCTTCAATAGCTGCCGCAGCACACGCGATGACAGATTTTATGTGAACAGTTTTTTCACACCTTGGGTTGCCTTAATGGTTTTAATGGTGAAAAACGTTTGAAATCGATTCAGTGGTTTTTGTGTGAAAACGTTACAAACATATAAATAAAAACAAATGGTTCGTCTTTATAATATTAATTTAGATTGAAAATTTATACAATCAAACATATCGATATTGTTCGTTTGTTTTAATATATCTATTATATATTTAGATAGCACTACTGACTTACATTTATTTCGAAACTAGGCAGTTTCGAAATAAATGTAAAAAGTTTTACAGATGCGTTAAAGTTTAGTAATTGCGACCTATTCTGTCAGTCATAGATCTTTTAGAAACTTTCTCTTTCAACAAGAAGCTTCGTGTTCTTGCGGCCAAATTGACATTAAACAAGTTCTTATTGCTTCTGTATTATTTTTTTATGCTAAAACTAGCTATTCCGGTGTTACGTGTGCTCCGAGGAAAATTCCAGATTCTTGAATCTATATAAACACAAAAAAATATCTCCAAAATTGGTCCATCCTTTTAGCAGCATATACATATAGCTGCTTTTTGAAGTGAAACTTCTTTAAAGCATGAGGCAAAAATGTTAACGGATGAAACGAGTGAATGACGTCACGAAAATGGGCAGCGTTTTTATGCTAATTCGTTTGAAGGTTAGGTAGTTTTAATATTTAAAAATAACATGTGGTATTTTAATTTGCCACTCGACATTTAATTTACTATTTTTCATAAAATAAAAATATTTCATAAGTTCTCTTTTCTAAATTTTAAATTCAACAACAAAATTTAATTAATAATTCCTAATATTGACAAAAAACACGTGGCATTTTTATTTACAAAAAATATTTGTATTAATTTTCATCACCTTAAATATTTTAATAACAATTAAATTCATAAAATTCCTAATATAACCTCCTTTGTCCTCCCTCTAAGTCTCGGAAATCAAAAGTTTTAGATTTGTATCAATATAAACAAGACTTAAAAATTAGTTTGCCAAAGAAGTTTCACTTCTGACAATATGTACATTGTACGCACAAGTTTTTAACTTTTTTTTCATTTGTTTTTGACATTTGACATTGACAACTAACAATTTCTGATAGTAACTATTATATTTTACGCACTTTGGCAAGAGATTGGGCGTAAAGGTCGCGTTTTTTAAAAATACGAATTATTGTTGTTCCGGTTAAGTTTTGACCACATTTTACAATTATCAATCAGCTTTTTCATTTCAGTTTGCCGGTTCAGCTAGTTCTAAATGTAGTTAAGTTCACAGAGTCCATTTAAACGAACCACAGATCAGTAAATTCTTTGAAAAAGATTTTAATTCAAACCCTGGATGGAAACTGCTACGTTCCTCGTCACAAATATATACTTAATTGTTAATTGAGAATAAACAACACAATAAAACAACACATGTTATTTATATAATTCATTTATTTAAATTGTATAGTATTCACATTGTCGCTACGAGTTTCAAGACGTGAAACACCAGCTTTTACATACAAAATGAGAACACAATGTTTCACAAAGTAACTAGGTATAGAGAAATGCAGCGTTCAACGAAAGCTATAATAGTAACTAGGTCCGCTATACATAAACCTTGGGATATAGCAAATTATACTTAAAATTAAATGTACTTGGCAGTTTGAATTAGAGGATTGATGAATTTTAATGATTTTTTAATACTGATCATTGCCAAGCGGATAGCTTATGGTACTGTGAGGTTTGTGAATCGTCTTTATCAGTAACACCCTGTATATCATAAAGGTGACGTTTACATGTATTTATATATATAATTAGTATACAAAATCCTGTACTTCCATTCGTTAGCATAGTCATTGTGCGCGTTTGTACCGACACTCGCACGCAATATAAAACACTTTTCGAAAAAAAAATATACAACCTCACAGCGATAGTCAATGACAATGAATTAATCAAAAGAAAAAAACAAACGAAATACATAAGCTATCACAATTTTTATGAATAAATTCACACTCCTTACTACGGATCTGTATAATTAGAGATACAACATTCACATACGAGGGGACACTATAAAAGTATAAGGTTTTTGTACGTCACTATTTATACAGAAACGGTCGATGTGAAAAGACTCTAAGGCTGTGTGTAAGATTCCTCAGCCGTCGCTCTCATGAAAAAAGAAAGCTATACGATAATTGACTAAATACCTTAAAACACTATTCGGATTAAAAAATAATAATAAACTAAAGTCGCCGCGAATGCATTCGGACTAAATATTAAAAAAAATATTGAGCATAATAAAAAAAGGCAGTCAACTTAATACAATTAAAAGCCAAAAATGCCGTCTTGAGTATACTGTCAAAGAAATTAAACAAAAAATGGCGAGGTTATTAATTTGATAGACATTATTGTAAAAGCATATATTGAAATAACAAAAATATCTATCACTGTCATTAGATATCGGTTGCTGTTATAAGATATCAGTTAATATTATTGCTATTTGGATACTTTCGTTAGTTTAAACTGTACTTTAAAGCAATGGGTTAAGAATCAATTTCATTTATAACAATTTCTATTGAATTATTAACCTCACCATCTTTAGAGGGTACACAAATGTAAAATCCTCGAATAAAAACGTTTCGTTGGATCATTCAATTAAAAACTTTAAAATAAACAGCAATTTCAAATCTAGAAAATATAAAATTTGTATGCAGATACAGAACATTTAATACATTCTCAACATGCAATCTATATTTTACTAAACGAATAATTTCGCACCATTTGTTTTTTTTTTCAAGTTACATTTGCTAATTTTGATGTGAACCATCGTCGAAAATTTTATAATTTACATTTCATTGAAATCAGTATAATAATTTTCTATGTAATTACATACATAAAGCGAAATAAACTACAACTAGATATTTTAAAAATAAAAATGCATTACTCGATTACACAGAGACAATATAGACCTTTGTAAAAAAACATTACAAATACATTTAGGAAGACAAAAAAATGATACAAAATGTATATGTCAAACATATTGCACGGTAGGTTTTGTATATAATAAAATTATACTTGTCAAATACTCACTAAAATCCATAGTATTTTTATAATCCTATAAAAGTAACGCCATATATGAAATGTTACTAAAAAGTAAGGAGTCAATTAAATTAAAACTTAAAATAAATTTTAATTGTTATTTTTCTATAACGGAAATTCAATTAGAAATTTTTTAAATATAATTATTCAATTTTATTTGGGATAAATGTCGCCTTTCAAAAAAAACATTAATGATTCATATTTATAAACTGGCCATGACACAGATGGTCGACCAAAAATTTTTACAGCATTATATTAAATAAAATATATGAAGGTTAGTTGATAAAAATAAAAATATCGCGCTATATAATAAAAATATCTAAATATATATATAATAAAAATACTACGCTTTTAAAAAATAAATGTCAATTTAAAATAAATTGTTGAAATGTGGGCTTAAATAGCAAAAATCCCAAATTTGAATGAGTTCATTATGTTGTATAATTAAGTATTTTTAAACATTTTTTATTTTTATTTCAATTATAACACTAACATTGTAATGTAGGTTAACGTTTTGTTTCACGGCGGCTTGACTACAACATAGATATATTTGAAAAACGAAAATTGATTTTATATAAGCTTTCATACATTAGAATAAGCTTCTTTAAGTTTTTTATTCCATTACTTTGTATCACACCTCATACATGGCGCCAAATGTATTGGATTAATCCAAATACGAAGCCCTATTCACAATGGAGCTTCAAATGTAATCTAAAAATAACTATTTCATGAAGAAAAATTGTTACTTCGCAATAAAATTATTATTGTGATATTTTATGTCAATTTTTAAAATGAGAAGGAACAATATCGGTCCGAATGTGAAAAAAGCCTGAGAGGTTTACCCACGTAATGTTTTAACAGCCTCTTCTAGTGAAGATGATATTCTAAGCACGATAACGGTAAATTGAACGACACTACAATTTGTTCACGTGACATATCAATATAATATGTCATTACCATACATTTTTTAAGCGTTCTACTAGCGTTAGCGTACTTAGAATGTCATCTCGTCTACAAGCCCTGTTATTAAATTGCATGCACTGTTACTTAGAGCAGTATTGCCGAGTGCATGTTACATGGACTGATATGTTTGACAATATATCAAATAAAGGAACTGTTTCTTATAAAATAAAACTGTATAATGTATATTCCACTGTAAATGCTAGCACACATATAAGAGGCACATTGGAGCTGCAAGAGAAACGTGACTTTTACCAGTAGAATTTGCATTAATTTAAACACCTGTGTCAATATATTTCATTGACATTATCCAAGGTTCAAAGAATGTTATATTATTTTGTTGAAACGACAATACAAATTACAGGCTCATTATATGTGTGCTAACCGTAATGCTACGCAATGAAATATGAAAATGGCCGACTATACGAATTTGTATTTCAGATGTGCGCAAATGCGATTATCTCGCCCCTGTCCATAAAACAAAAACTATCATATCAACCCATCACATACACAAATGTTATCCGTCGAAAATTAAAAACACGCTGCTCAGCTCAAACTAGCTTAGAAAAGGCCTCGCATTAAATCCTTTAAGAATTCCGAATATAAGGTCACCCATTTACGAATACAACGTCACTATATCACTTGAGGGACATTTAACTTACGAACGAATACGCTTAAATCGAATTATAAAATACAATTAAAACGAGAGTAAAGAAAAAAAAATTACGAAAAGTAAAAACCGATTCTGTAAAGAAAATCATTTTAGTCACACACAAATATAAGCTTAATCCTACGGTTTTCGAGAGAGAATTTTCGTGTAAAATTAACTACAACCTACAATAAAATCACTGACGCGACGACGGTGAACGGCACAACCGACGCAAAGTAAACATTATGCGTGATAGTATATTGGGGAATAATTACAGATAAAATCTTGTGTACGTCTGTACAAGATTCTATGAATTTTCCACTTAGACCGTTCGCACTAGAGACAGCAAGATTTATAATCTATTAAAAATGATTGAGAACAAATTCAAACCTTATGATTGTTTATTTAGAGTACAGTTTAAAATAACAAATGTACATGTTACAAAGAACAGTGACTATAGTCCCTTGTGACTTTTAATTAGGAACTATCACAATCGACTCCTATGATGGTACAGAGAACAGAAAGTAACCACTTGTAACTTGTTGCCAATAACTATCACTGTTATCACATATGACTTGTTATTAAGAACAACAACAGTTAATACTTGTGATTTTAATCATGACACTCTTTATAAAGAATACACACATTAATTACTTATGACTTGTTATAATAAACAACCGTACTCATTAAGTGTAACTGCATGTGACTTGTTATAAATAACAATCGTAGTTTTCCCTTGTAACTTGTAATAACTAATGTGTAATTTGAAAGTGTACCTTAAATAAAGTCGCATAAGGTTCAATCAAATTTATTCGGCACCATGTGTAATGGATTAGTAATTGCGTCTAGTTCGCACTGAGGGAGTGCGCGAGCGGCAAAAAAATAACAAAATTCACCTCTCGAAATTGCAAGTCGTTTTCGGTATTATAAAATGATTCAAAGAGTTCCCTTAAACAGTGGTCGAGGTCCCTAACACTAAACCGGACTTAGCAGGCACTAACATCGACACAATCGACTCATTAAACGTCCTTACGTTACATGTACATAGAAAACAGTAAAACACGTTACCTTACTCGCACAATTCCACTAGATGTCCGTATTTATATACGTATTTTTTTATAGTCTTTATTTATTTATTGAGATCAATTTTGCCGCTATGCACTAGATTCATTTGGACGCTCGCCGCCAAGCGAAATTGTTCTACTTCAATCTCACCGTTGCCTTGCACGTCTTGTAATTCAATAAACACATTAGGAACAGGAGCTTTTATGCATATAACGTAACGAATAAGTCTTAAACAAGCATGTAATCAGTTTTTGTTAAATCGATTTTTTAAATAAAATCGATTATTTTACAGTCATTCGTCACTTAAACAAGTCAGTTTATAAAATTAGCTTAGCAAAGGATTGTAGGATAACTGTGACATTTCACGTATAAAAGCGATTACATGATCGATTAGACTCGGTTTTTTTTAATGACACAGATTGGTCAATAGCTGCGTCACATGTAAAAATCGATTAAATTTTATAATATATAATTGCATAATACAATTTCAATCATTCGATGTGTAAATTTATTGCTCACGGTCATAACCCAATAATAACATACACGTTATACGAAGTATATTACACAAATTTAAATGCAATACTCGTTCATAAAGCCTACGATACAAATACTATGTTATATTTAGTACATTTCATAGTTAGAGACGCTAGGCAGTGTAGGGTATACGTACTAAGCGAGACACGAACATTAAATATACGTGATAAGGCAACGGTTGAGTTGATCCCACGCAACAAACATCTCAACTGATACACATTTTTTCACTAATACTTCGAAATTACCACCCGTTATTATTCCGACCATCAGTGCTATTTTAAGCATTTAAGACCGTAAGCAGCGCCGTAAAACATCATTTCTGGACAACATACACGATTTTCAACCGAATTTGTCCAATGCACAATACTATTTTTGGAAGTCTCAGGTAAATTAATTTTATTGTTTATTGGAGGATGTTGTTCAAAGAGTTTCTCTCTTGGTTGACAACAGATTGCTTCTTTAGGCATTTGATGATAATTGGTGATACTTTCATTGTTATTAAAATGATAAATTGGTCTCTCATCAAATCTGTGTCCTGAAGTCGATGGTGCATTGGCAGTTGCATTAACAAATTGCAGTCTCCTTATGTTGTCAGCAGATTGGATTTTGATCATACTGTTTTCACCATAGAAAGTATTTGTTGCATCAAAATTCGCTTCATTTATACTTCTAGTTGGTGTTGAAGCTGTTTTCTTGGAGAAGCTCCAGCTGGAAACGCGATGTATTGGAATTGGTACACAAGTACAACTCGAAGTAGTCTCTTCGGATTTGATTCGCTGGTATAATATCGGAGTAGCATTTTGGATCCCGATATCTCTTTTTACGCTCAAAGATGCATCTACTTTAGCTTCATTAGGCAAGGTGAAAGTATCTAAAGTAGCTTTTTCTGTAAAATTTTGTCCATTGACTAAACTAGTTGAATTATGTGGAACCGCGTTGTGTAATGCAGTCAAGATGGCTATACTTCTGTTGCGATTCGGGTTAGTATCGTAGACATTTCGGTGATCATTTAGAGAATGTATGCAACTCTTTGAAACAGTCAAATCATTTGGTCGATGCAAGTTTAAATCATTTTTATGGTGTTGGAAGGTAGACAGCGGTGCTTGAAAACCAGTGATAACATCGGTTATGTTTGTACGACGGCTGGTCATCGGTACAAGAAGAGAAGAAGATCGATCACCAATAGTTTTATCAGAGGGTATCGCTAAGTGCTGCTCGTCGGTTCCATTGGTTCTTTTCGCAGATGTCCATCTAGATGTTGGATTCTTCTGGCAGGAACGGGTCGGGGCTATACGATCTGATGGTGTACAGTTATTACGGGTACAACTGGGTGTAGTTTTGGTGTCAGTTGAGTGTCGCGTGGGGTTGGTAGTGAGGCGATCAGACGAGATGGTCGCGGTCGTCGAGCGAGGCGTCGGAATCGCGGTCGGCGCGGAGCTCGCGCTCAAGGTCGAGGCTGCGCCGTTCGAGCTCGAGGCGCGCGCCGCCCACGCCTGCGCGTCTAGGCGCCTCCAAGGACGACACCTGCGAAACAACCCATCATTTACAACCTAAATTACATTGGTAATACCGCTTAAAGTGACACTTTCCATTATGTCCCATACAAAAGTACAAGGCAACTCGCTTCCATTATCGGATATTGTATTTACAAAATGTTGTGTAAGATTGATTTTTGTCATAATTGTCTAGGTTTTGTGCTACATATCGCTAGTCAACTTCGGATCTACAAACACACAACTGTACAGGAAAGCGGTTTAAATCTTTATAATGTACTGCCTAAAATTTAGACCATTTTTATTACTAGGTAAGGTTTTACACTTGAAATGATTCAGACATCAGCTTTGAAAATTTTATCAACGAATCTAACTTCAAACTGCTCTCCTAAACAGTTCTATTTTCCGACTTTGTTACTTTTTAAATAGGGATAAGAGATATGTAATTATTTTGAAAATTGTAAATTTTTAATATAAAACAAAAGAGATTTGCATCGCGGGGTTGAGTGTTTAAATACTCTCAAATTGTGTAGTTTTTGTAGATAAACTAATATTAAAGTTTATTTTGAATGTAGAAGGATGTAAGAGGAAAATTAGCAATACATATTGTTCTGAAAATGACGTAAAAAATACCCAAAGTAATATTGATAAACAGTATGAAAGGAAAACTGAAAATACAAAGTATTTCAGTTTAAACACGTCCCGACTTTACTTACGATGATAGTAAGAAAAAGCATACTGTCATAATAATCAATAATCGTATGTAGCAATTGACTTCGATAACAATGACAAAAATCGATTACACTTTATATTAAAAGTGAGACCTACATTTGTATGGACAGAAGTATCGGAAAGCGCAACTTTGACAGCGGAATAAAATATATGAGCTTCTTTTCCACCAAACCTGATAAAGCATTCTCCGAAGTAATAATTCTGAATGTATACAAATAATTAATTATTCAAATACCATTTTGTCCATACAATAAGAGATTTCCTTAATACTTAAAGTCTTTGGTTTGGATTCTCCAAGAAAAACGATTAATAAATGGGTGGGCCTAGATTTATAATGGAAATAGAGAAATACCATCTCGATTTACAATCATGTCAAAATCTTTAAATCGTTTAATTTTTAATTAAGGGTAATACTTTGTAATACGGAAAATAATATGGTCTGTTAAACATGCTCATCAGGTTATGGTGAGATTAACTCTTAAAGTGCTGTAATCTAATATAAATCGGTTAAAATGAAAGCGAATATATCAGTTGCATATAATGCGAATGCAAGCTAACTTTTACTTACTACAAATAAGGGGCCATTAATACATTATATAAAATGAACGCAGTCACTATTTCTTATGAATTCTCCTTTATTAAATTCGCCATACAAAGCCAATTAAAGCATTTTTGTAATTCTTGTCAGATGTAATACATTAATGGCCCCATTCTTTGGGGATATTGTGTAAAGGCTGTAAAAGCTATGAAACAACACAAATTTAATATAATTTTATATCTAAGGAAAGGCGTTAATAAAATATTTTCACTTTCGAATAGTGAATGTACATAATCAGCACAACTGCATCGGTATATCAAGCGAGCAAATATATAGGTATGCTATTGTATTATGCAGGGGGGTAAAGTTATATATTTATATTAACTTTAGTATCGGCATACCTAATAAATTGTTGCAGGCGAAACTGCGGGCAAAAACTAGTTTTAAAGAAGTATACAAGAAATATATGGATAAGAAACTGAAATGTACATCATCACATTTAACACATATTACAGTTGCAAGCTAAAATTTTTAAGTTTGTAAGACGATAGCTGTAATGCATTCAAATATTTTAATTCTAGGAGAAACTCTCCTCATATATTTAATACAGTTAAATAAATTCTCTTATTTTACACGATTATCTCACTTGATTTCATTAAAGTTACATTTCTCTGCTTCCGGATATTGACCAATATGGACTTTTAAATTAAAATTGTACAAAATCAATCTTGTTTGCGTTTAAGGTAATGGATTTGATTTTAGCCGGTTTGATATTTAGAATATTCCTGATCTATCTATTGTTTTTAGACTTCATAAAATCAGGCATGAAATATGAGCGCAATATCGTCGGCGTAAGGGTATAGATTGCAGTTTGTTATTCTATAGTCGCAAAGGTCTTTTCTTTTAAGTACTACTTGAAAGATCACTAATGTATTCACCAATTTATGTAAGTTTTCGTAATCTGTCAGATCAATAACAAGGACTTGAAACTTATGATTGCTCGACGAGATATTCTGTGAAGTAGTATAGTAGAACAAGTAGTATAACCATAATTAAACTAATCCTCAAGAGTTCGTATAGTATATTATTTTCATATAAGTGCAACTGTAGAAGTTGTGGGAATTAAATATGATATGTTCATAAACGAAAACAATTTTATTTATGTAATGTTTAAGTACGTCCATATAGAGTGAGTGAAACATCTTTACTCGTTATAATTATACACAAGTATACGAAAATATTTTTGAAATTGAATGAGAATTTTGAATGCTAAAACCATTTTCAATACGATAAAATAAAAAAAATAATCACGCTACTAAAACGCACAACGATTGGGCGCCATGTTTGTGACGTCATAATGTTATATGTCTACGAATATAATAAAAAAAATCAAAACATTTAATTAATGAAATTCAAAGCACTATAACAGCTGTGTACTGCTGTGAGGAGAAATTAACACTGTGACGTCACATGCACTCTTGTTTGTTCGGGTGCTATCGGTATACAAATTAATGTTTATTTAGAGTGAACAAATAAAAACTATTTCCATTGAATATCAATATAACTTTACTCTTTTTGTTTATTCGCTAGACATCATTTATTTTCTTTTTTTGTATCGGTATATTTGGATTGGGCACCAGTTCTTGAGAGTTAAATCTATTTCAGGAGCCAGTGACACATTATAATAAAGCCAACTGTATCATAAATGGAAATCAATTTCATTTGATTTTGATTTGAAGTAACGACAAAGTTTTAAAATATATTAAAAGTTTTTTAAATCCTAATGAATTATTCGCTTCTATGTTCTCTAACCATTTATATGATGATATTCGCAAAACTCTTCTCGAACATCACGTTGGGCATTCTATTTTAGTATAGAATTTGTGAAGCAGTGAGGGTAGAAAAAAATAAAATGCTATATGAGTGAAGATCTGACCTTGGCGAGGCGGCGCGCGGAGGGCGGGCGCTAGGAAGGTGCCGGCAGATGCGGCAACTTACCCCCCGCCCAGTATCGACCCCCCGCGACACCCACGCTGGCCACTGACCCACTCATCCCACTACTCTCTTCTGATAAGGCGGCTTGAAGTTTCGCTTCTGAAAAAGAAGACACAATATTTTTTTATACATTTTTTCATGGAGACCAATTATACGATTCGCTTTGACGTGAACACGTCTTTGAAATTACAGCCATAGGGAGGCCAATAAAAAAAAACGAATGGTAACAAAATCAGGGAATACGATTTGGTGTTGTAGCTACTTATCAATGACCTCCATCCGAAATTCAATTGTTAGACTGGATAGCTAAAAGCTCAACGAGTTTATTAAGCTAATTTTGAGTAAACCCGGAGGACTTTTTGTGATGGTGACATACATTAATAGTAATATTTCATATAGCAACTATTCCCCGTTACGTGTAACAAATGACCGTGTCCATAACACAGTCACACCACATTTTTTTTTAGATTAAGACTATCGGTAGGACAAAATTTTGGAAAATGCAATTTCTAATTTACCTGAGTCTGGACTGATTTCAGTCGTAGCTAGTTACAACCCTACCTACAAAGACATGCCGCCAAGCAAAGATTTGCCTTTAGTTATGATACTCTGTAGAAGCCATCTTAGAATATATCATCACCTACCGTAAACCTAAAGTACTGTATTCTTGTGTTATTGGTTGAACAGATTATGCATAAAAAATCAACGCTATTGTTTTCTTAATGATAATTGTAATAGAACGAATTCCTAATGATATACAGAAAGCTGTTATCGATTCCCAGAGGGCAAAATAAGGACTTACATCCTCCTATAAAGTAGGTAGATGAAGTCCTCGATAATTGACGTAGTTAGACTCCTTTGACGACCTGAGGTTTTCCGCATTAAGTTCTATTTCAAAGACCACAGCAATGTCACACCGCATGGCTATCCTGCCTCTCAGAAGGCACCTTAAGGATAACGTCCCCTACAACGATGTTTGGGCTTACAAATTCATGTCTCCGACAACGTTTAAGTGTCATCTGTGATGCTGTAAGGCTAATTAGAGCTAACAGTATCATCATCATCTTCTGCCTTCTTCAAAATGAAGATTGGCGGTCAGTTAGTGGAAAATCCTTCTATCAGCAATCTCTCAACTCTCGTACATCGTCCATCGATTGCCGCCTCGGTCTACCGAGTGCTCTTTTTCCAGACAATCTGGCTTCACCTTTCGCCGCAGAACTTCAGCCATAAAACAGTGGACCAGACATAACACTCGAGTAAGCGAAGACTTGTTAGAAAAGGGATTTTGGGGTCACACAAAGCTTTTCTGATTTTATTAAAGACAACACAGTGATACAACGATTGCAGGAGAGCTAGGGAAAAATAAAGCTGCCCACTCACTGGCGACTTGCGACGCGTTGAATGTGACGGGAGTGCGCGCGAGTGGCGTGCGCAGGGAACCGCCCCGAGCGCCCCCCGCCCCGCCCGCGCACCCCGACCCTCCGCTCGACTGCAACAATATAGACAGACTGTTACATTTCAATTCAACTACAGACGAACCTGGAAAAAGAATTCAAGGGACCGCCATATCTTACTCGCTTCTTGAGAGGTCTCACTTATCCAGTTTCTATTTAATAGAGCACATTACCTTTGACTGCCCTGTATTCATCACACCATAAAACGAAACTGCACACTAAACAGGATAACTATACATGACATACTTAAATACAAAGAAAACGCCAAAATCGTGATTGGAGTACCTCGAGATAATACAAACCAAACGAAAGACTGTAACACCTTGTACCTGAGAATTTTTGTTTTATACTTTTTACACAACTATCTTGTTATCTAATATTATTAAAGCCCGTGGTTTCAACCGCGAATATACCGCTCTCGTGGCAGTGGAAAGTCTACTCGAAGTCGAACTATAGATTTATTTTTGTTAACATAAAAGTTTTATTTCACTTCGTTAATAATTACTGCCTTTCAAATTATAAGATACACATTTACATTCATAATCTAATCAATATACAGGTTTTACTTTACAACGAATATATGAAATGATCTTTATTTGCGAATATAGGTCATATGCATAGGTGCAAGAATTATAGTTGATCCATCATATCCTACCGTAATTACATCGTGCAAATATTTGTATGGATTATAATATGTTTTTAAATTATATGTCAATTTTAAGATTTTTTTTATGATATGTCCAATTTAATAATGATTATTAGGTACTATATAATAGATTATGCGGTAGGTATTACAAATTAAGTTTTAAAAGCTTCGATCTATATATCTA
This sequence comes from Elymnias hypermnestra, assembly GCA_015832385.1. Taxonomy (NCBI): domain Eukaryota; kingdom Metazoa; phylum Arthropoda; class Insecta; order Lepidoptera; family Nymphalidae; genus Elymnias; species Elymnias hypermnestra. The sequence goes on from JACTOM010000056.1 coordinate 800,821, forward strand.
ACTTATACATTTTTAAATTAGTAACATCATTTACGTAGAATGTCCACCGTTAGTCAATTTAAAAATACTCAACAGGTATTGAAACTCTTTCAAATCGGTCCAGTAATTTTTAGCTTGATTATAATGCATTGTTAAAAATAAAACAAGAATTCAAAATGCAAAACTTTTTTCTAAAATATTAGAGCAGAAATTTATTTGAAATACTTTATTGTCTCAGAACTTATACTCTGCAGTTCGTCTCGGGATCCATTATTTTCTTTAGATTGAGATTTTTAAATTCTTTATATCTTTTAAATACAATATCCGATTCTAATCTTTTAAAAATTATTTCAAACATATTGAAACGGTCTTAATAAAATATATTTTAATAGTATCAAGATTAATGCAGAGGTATGAATAATATGGTTTGATTAATGTGGGCACTTTTATTAACTTTTAAAATGTAAAAAAATAGTTATAGTGCATAACTACAGTAATTGGACATATGGTATCGCGAACTTTTTTATAGACATTAATACCTTCTATAATGTTGTATAACATCTTTTTGTTCTATCATCAATAGTTACAGATTGTTAGTAACCAGTTTTTTCACACCTTGAGTTACATTTTTCTTTTCTTAGAGATCCCTACCTTTCTTGAGAAAGTAATATAGCCAATGTCGTTTAGTGTAAATGCAGCTTTCTAATGGTGAAATTTGTTTTTTAAATCGGTCCAATAGTTTTTGTGTGAAAACTGTGCAAACATACATACATACAAAAACACAAATGTTTCTTCTTTATAATATAAATTTAGTTAAAAGGTCTGCTTAAAATTGAAATTTTTCAAATTGTGTGAGATTATCCTTATTAATGTTATAGTATTCCATAAGATAGACAAAATCATCAATCTTAATATTGTATAAGATTAATCTTAGATAAATGATTGATTGTATAATACTGTATAAGATAGTGTAATTAATTAATTGTCTTGAAATTGGAACTTTTTCATTTTAACCGATCTCCATGTCGGGGAAACTGAATAAGAAAAGAAAACCTAACCTGACCTAACTTTGTCACTGATTTTACCCCTCCTCCCAACATGAACTCAAACAATATGTGTTAAAACAAATATGTACACTTACATAAACATAAAAATAATTGCACGTGAAAAATTTAACAATTTTCACTCAAAATGAAAAATAAAAATTAGGTTATAACCCTCAGGTTGTGAAACCAAATTATAGAAGTTAACAAAAACTTCTTAAACTCATATGTAGCTTAGGTACTTGTTGTTAAACAACAACAACAACAACGTCATAAACATCAATAATTAGCTACTGTAAGTGTACGAGTATTACATACAGAGATATCAAAAGGTCTACCGCTCTCTTGTCGAAATTTCTAAATCTTTCAAAAACAAAATAATTTTGAAGTGAAAATTCTTTAGGCGCATGAGGGTAACATTTTTAAGGATGAAACGCGCGATCAGTGTGAGGATGTGCAGAATTTTTTTTTGCTAATTCGTTTAAAGGTTAGATAGTTTTAATATTTACAAATAACAAGTGGCAATTAAGTTTCTTTTTCACAAGCTTATGTGCTTAACCATGAATACCCCTTGAGTGAGTCTTAGGTCTAGACCAGGAGTGGGCAAATATTTTGATAGTCGGGCCACATTGCAGATGAAAATTTGACCGCGTGCCAAACAATTTTTTTTTCTAATTTTAAGTATAGTTTTTGCTAAGGATGTCAGATCATATATTTTAGATTACCCCTGGGGATAATCTTAAATATATGTAATTATTAAATTAATAAATATAGAAATAAATAAGTTATTATTAACCAAATTCACTTGATCGTAAAAATTGTGGATTTTGAGAAGATTACATTTTAATTAAATTAAGAACTGCTTCAAAAAAGATGCTTTTATGATTAAAATAAAAACAAAATGCCTTCAAAAAATCTTCTAGAAAAACTAATATTAAGTGTTTCTAAAAATAATATATACAATGCTTTACGGGCCAGACAAAATTTAAACGCTGGCTGCCATTTGCCCAGACCTCGTCTAGACCATAATATATGTGAAACGTTAATAGTTATTTAGAAAATCTGTGTAATAGAAATTTAATCTATACAAAGTTCGTTTAATTGACCTACTGGTCGGGTTTGAAAAATTCTTTTATTTTTAGATGGAAAGGCTAAAGGCTAATAAACTAAGAACATTTCTAAAATTGCTTTCCGTTTGAAAGCTTCCGCTGCGTAAAAGGTTAAAGTTTCGCAAAACTGATACATGACAGAATTATTCCCCATTAAAAGTTGTAAAAAAAGTCTGCTACAACATATGTCTAGCTTTTAAGTTTGGTTCACTATAGCCTTTTTTACAATAATAAAACGTGTTCTCCTTTTTTCCTGACACAGATGAAGTGGCGCGGGCTACGTAGTTTTAATAATATTTAAAAAAATCCTGCAAACTTTATAACAAAATTATACACACAAAAAAAATGGATTGATTAACTATGAAAAAAAAACTATACAAGAAATTCATTCGTTGATAACAGTTCATTTAAACATTGTCGCATAAACCTACAATAATAAAAGAAATACTTAAGTAATACGTCATAAAATAATATAATATGCAACATAAAAATAATTCAAAATAATAAAAAAACGGCGTTGCTTGTGGTTTTACGAATATCAATATTATAAAAGTAAATTTTCTTAAATTAGGTAATCACATTATCGTTTCTAAATAAAATATAACATGCATTTTTTGAAGTAAAACTTCTTTACGCACGTACGAATATAAGTTAGTGAATATAGAAAAGGGAGAGACAGTTATGTTTAGTATTTCTTCATATTGTCGTAATCCTAAAAGCATTATAAAGATAGCTTTTGATATTTTTATTTTTTATAGCGAAAAAGGAATCGTTTAAAAATATTATTTTTTATAATAGAAGACCAAATAATTGATACGTAACATGTACATTCGTATTATTAGCTTGTTTTGGTTTAGTCTGTTAGTGACATTTTATATCTCTCACTTGAGAGAGCGAGACAAATATACGACATTGTATTCATTTTCGCCGATTTGTACGGCTGCGAATGTCGCTCAATCGCCTCATAGAAGCGCAACGTTATACACATGACTATGTTTTAAATTGTCATACAAATTAAATGGGGTCTCTTTGTACCCCTGTTCGGCTCACTCGTAATTTTTTGCTACTTTGGACGGAAAAATTAACATTCCAGCATTCAATTACAGTATTTACACTAAAGCATTCTCACGTAACTACAAACGCAAGGACAGGCGAATACATTCTAGAAAAAACGTGCAATATAATAACCTTTTCATTTAAGTCAATACTATCCGTTTGAAATAGTAGAAAGTCACTAGGACTGCAATATGTAAAAATAAGCAGTTATTAAAGTAATTAGAAATCCAATTTTATAAACCTTTTATTAAAATTAAGCTATTGTTTTAATTTGAGAAATGCGGTAATATTTAAATTTGGTAGATTGTGCCATAGTGAAAGTGTGAAAAAATTTCAGAATTTTTCTTCAGAATGGTGATATATGCGAAATTCAACAAAGTGGCTCGTTTCATCGTTGACATAAACGCTCACTAAGACCAGAATGGGCGCGGGTGACACCGTTTGGAATATATATGTTTTTTTACAAAGACGATTAAGGCTCACTAGGAGTTCATAAACACCTACAGCGGAGTTATATATATGTATAAAATATAGATATGTCAATATAGACGGGGAAACCCATTCTTAGTGATCGTGTACGTCTAGAAATAAATATATAAGCCAAATTAATAGGTACGTATTTTATATACATATATACTAATTCAGCATATAACTATAATAAGAATTACATCAGAGCCAACTCAAAACCACAAGCAGCACCGCAACGCTGACAACGGACGCGTAAAAGACTGACTCACTGGTTTGCATGTCCAACATGATGATATATGATCATTAGAACAATATAAATTTATTTCACTAGGCACTTTTATACATGTATGTAATATTATACAGACACATATTTATGTTTATTATATCTAAAATATATTTATTTTTACAACCCCCATTCTCTTTTTTTTTTATTTTTTTGTACTCAGAAATATCTTCATTTGCACCATCCCACTCTTCTTTTTAAAAAAACTCCTGTCGCCAAAGGTTGTTCGGAAGAGATTGCTTATAGCAATAAGACCACCTTTGCACGCTAATTGCCAAACATTGTTTGTTTTCTTTTTAATTTTTGTAAATGTGTTTATTTGTGTTTTTATGTGTGCAATAAAGTGAAATAAATAAATAAAAAATTCAACGAAGTTCAAACCGCTCTTTTGAACATTTTATTTTGTCTATGACTGTCAATTTATCTGTTTGTCATCGCAATGGTCCGAAGGTTTCAGTAGTGATTCAGGCGCTAATTCGAAGAGTTCATAAAAAACTGCGATTTGGTCTACAAACAGGTGTATTTCGTAAAGCCCAAGATGATGGTGCTATTTCATTGAAAGATGATTTTTACATCTTCTGTCAATTCCATACTACGTATTGTTGTGAATTCACAGAAGTATCAGTGAATAGAACCAGTGAATCAGTGAAAGCGTCCGTCGCCGAGTGAGAAGCGAACTCAAACGAACCTATTTGTCAGTGCACTTGGTCTGCGCGAGGCGCTTGACGTGGTGCGCGATACTAACGTTGGCGGGCGGCGCGGGCGCGGGCTCCTCGTCGTGCGGCGGCCGCGGCAGTCGGCGCCGCAGCCACGCGTGCCGCAGCGCCGCCGCCGGCGTCAGCCGCTTCTCCGGCTCCCACTCCAGGCAACTGCAAATACAATACGTACTGTTAATAAACGAATATACAATAACACCGCCGACTGCCTTATTGGACTTTGGTTATTATCTTTATTAAGATTTTCTCAATATTTGCCCGAAGTTGGGAAATTGGCGGTGTTTTCCACCCCCGTCCCTCGGAGAACACGTTAAGTCGTGGGTCCTACGCCTGATCTCTCTATGATAGTAAGTCGGATTCCCGTCACATTCAGTGGAATAGAAAGTGCACTTGTGTACTATGCCTGCCGATCCGCACTGGAGCAGCGTGGTGGGTCTATTAAAATCAGTACCTAAGACATTTTATAAAAGGGTAGGCCGAGACCACACCCTTCCACTTTGCCACGATCCTTGCATATCTCCATTGCTTAATTCATTCTCATTAAACCTTTCATACAAGTTCATCGGTTTAGAGTACACTTGACCTGGCCCTTATTTAAAATGTCCTAGATTTGGTCCAGGAACGTTCGCCTTGGTCTTCCCCTTCCAACATTTCCATTCATACTCCTTGTTGAAGGTGTCACTTTCAGCCGGGGTGCGTAAATGCATTTCCCAGCGAAAAAAAATACACAACCACGATCGCCCTCTGCCCTATTAGTCACGGCCAAATGTGCGTGCCGTGCATAAACTGTCCTTTACGACCCGGACATATACCCGACAGAGGACAGGACAAGACCCGATTGACAAAATAAATACAGAAGTAATATATTCTTTTTTGAGTTGATTTGTCTATAAGAAAATAATATAATAGTAAGAATCTCACCGTCTGATAAAGTCGATAAAGTATTTATCTTGGCAACCTTTGAGCGCTGTGACAAAACTTTTGGAACCGGGCAGACCACGTGGTTTGCCTCTTCTTGACATACCTGCAAATAGACAGAGTATAGAAGTTAGTATCTTTCAATGTCTCATTAAATTTAAACAGAGCTTTTTATTAGGAGGTATCGCAATAATTACATATAATACACATCACATACTCACCAATACACACACATAAATCTTGTTTGCATCTTATATATATAAGATGCAAACATATATATATGTGTGTGTGTGTAATCATAAAAGGCAGTGTAAAAAACATCAAATAATGTAAGTAGTTTAAGATAAAAATGGTAACAAGCTTGTAACTTGCCATTGCTGGTCATTTGTTATCAACGAACCGATGGTACGTTCATTACCTACAGCCATATATAGAAATTTTGATTATGCTGGTACAAATATGAAAATGTAGTGAACACGTTACTCTTGGCATGCAACCAAAGAAATTCAAGTTTCTTACATTAAAACCACAGGATGTTTAAGAAAACTCGCCACGATTTAAACAAGTCGATATAAGATGTAAATATTTATTTACGTTATAAAGAACGACTTTCCCAGTCGTAATTTGCCAACGTAAATAATAAGACACGGTTTAAGGTTAAGCGGCCAAATACTGTCGTATATTAAACTTCGATTCTTTAATATCCATACCATAACAAGCAATAACACAGTCATATTTAAGACCGCTTGTTTGTCATATATTTTATTATGTATTGTAATCTCAGAAGTGCAATAAAGTGTATAAATAAAAAATAACCCCAGAAAAATATTGTTCTTCAATAAAATTTATACACGCAATATCGATTTTTTCTGAGGTTTGTTTATATTGTTCAGATACTTCTAATAAAACAATAGACGTTTAAAATTAACACTGCCGACGTAAACGCAATGTTAAACGTTTAATATCCTAAACACCTGTTCAACAACACCTTTGAAGTCCCTAAAATAGACGCAGTGCGAATTCAATCAATAAACTTGAAGTAGGCCATTTCCTGTTAACACAATGTTCAGCAAAATGTAATCGAATCACAACCCCTTCATAATTGCGCAATGGATGATTGCACTCTCTATTAGGTGACGTGTTTTAGGGTTACTCGATTTAAGAGTGGGGGAGGATAAGGTGTCCAAATATACGAATGTAAAACCAAGGACACATTAATAAAGACATGTCAATTTTTTTTATAACACCAACAAGCACATACATTAACCGCTTATAAACGAATGTCAATAATATGTTACATTCTTATGTATGAGCCAATTATAAGCGGACACAGTCCTCAAAAGTGTGTTTGTTAGAACAATCATAAAATGGAACTGAAAACTTAATTAATCGATGTTATCCAAACTAATATTATAAAGAGGAAACAATTATGTTTTTGTACGTAAATATCTATGTTTGTAAAGATGTCGGTTCTGGACCGATTTACAAAATTCACCGATTTCACCATTAGAAAGCTGTATTTTCATTAAGCGACACAGGTTATATTACTTTCTCAAAAAAAAAAATAGGGATCCCTAATAAAAATGCATTAAGTAACCCAATGTGTGAAAAAATTGGTAACAAAAAATCTGTTATCGGATGCGCTGGAACTGTTAATGATAATGATAGAACAAAAAAATGTTCTACAATGTTATAGAAGGTATTAATATTTTCAAAGAAAACCGCGATACCATATATCCAACTACTGTAGTTTTTTTACATTTTAAAAGTTAATAAAAGTGCCAACAATAAACTCAGTGAAATAAGCGAAAGGTAAACTTACTACACTACACTTTCATAACTATAAACATGCTCAAATAGTTGGCAACAGTTTTCAATTTTTGATTTGAAGGACAGTAGATGTTCACACAATATGCCAATGTTATCATTAATTAATTACACTGATTAGGTTGTATCTACTACATAGTGTCTATTGTTTCGGGAACTTTTTGTGATATTTGTACGAGAGAGCGGAATGTGAGAGATTTGGAAAATTGGTTTTCGCTGAGGTCTGATAGGCACACTGGCAAGGCTTGACTGTGATCTTAAGAAGTCTAAGATGGTGGCACTCTAACCTGGTAAGAGGTTATTTATCTCTTAATTGTTTCTAAACAGTATAATACCGGAACAAAATTTTTTTGCTGGACGGCAGGTAGGTTAAAAGCTAGCCACAGCCGAAGCCTCTAACCCAAACTGCGAAAGCTAGACAAATCAGATAATACAATTACGTAAATTTTCCCTGCCTGGAATCGAAAAGCTAGTTAAATAAGTACTATCACAATTACTCCAAAGAGGACTTATATTTCAATATGAACAAATTCGCAATATCATGTAATAGGAGTTAAGGATGTAAGTAGCAACCCATGAAAGTCTACCTGCTAGGCACAGGTCGAGCATAGGTGGGTCTATACCCACCAGGCTAATCCACTGCAGGTTGGCAGGCCATACCAATACTACACGAAAGTAATCATAAAAAGAAAAATTTGGAGTGTCTGTTTGTAACATCAAAATAACAGCTACTCACTAAATTAATATGATAATATAAACGATAATACATCAATTTTAGTTTAAATTTCGTATGTTTGTTTCGATTTTTATCTAAATTATGGTTGTACGATCTGTTTCGATGAACTGTGAGATCTGTTAATGTGTGCTCTTACACTAAGCTCAGTATACTCGTGTAAAATTCGTCGCGTTTTATATGACTCATAGCACGTGCAGACTGCATTATAGAAGTTGTCATTGTTTTTATATAACGTGACGCAACTCGACAGACTTATAGAAAATTGTTCAGATATATCGTAGTAACTCCGGTATTTCTGATTCATTCGTCTGCAATGGTGACGTTGGCGTGAAAGGCCGGTTCAGGAATTTTCACCGTGACAGTTCAAGTATAAATAGAGATGATTGGGAATGAGCTGGTGACGTTTTAACTCTGTGATAAGTTACTATGACAGCTTATTTGTGAATCAACGCATTAACATCTGAGTTAACAAGATACGTGTGATTATGATAGACTATATAGATTCCGTGTTCTATAAAAGAATTGTGATTTAAGCTTTGGATTTAGTACATTTAAGCAATATCTCTTATACAAAAGTCGCCTTGCGTGTATATTTTGACAGCCTCGCCGGCGTAGTGGTGCAATACTCTTTATTAGCTGAGACGCGGGTTCGATCCCCAGTACTAAACTAGTGGTAGACTTCCGCCGTGGCTAGTTACCACCCTACCAGGAAAGAAGTACCGCCAAGCAAAGAGATTAATGAATGAATTTTTAAGTATTGTTTGTATTTATACAAATCTAAAACTTTAGATTTCCGAGAATTGTAGAGGGTAAAAGGAATATATGGTAGGAATCTAATTGTCATTAAAATATTAAAAGTGTCGCAAATTAATAAAAATAAATTATTGAAATCTCAAATGACAAATCGTAAATAAAAATGCCACGTGTTTTTTGTCAATATTAAAAATTATTCAATAAATTCTGTTTCTAAATTTAAAATTTATAAAAGAGAATATGAAATACGTTTATTTTATATTTTCTGAAAAATAATATATTAAAATGCCACATGTTGTTTATAAGTATTAAAACTACATAAACTTCAAACAAATTACAACATAAAAAACGCTACACATCTTTGTGACGCTTATCACGCGTTTCATCCGTAAAAATTATACTTCAAAAAAATGTACTTGTTTGTTTTAAAAATTATGTTAACTATTGATAAAAAATCTTCTTTAGCTATGGTGGAATAACTTACCGCTACTTAGGAGCGTGGTGCCATCAGGTAGCATGGTAGCGGTGCAATATCGGGGCAGGCCTTTGCTGCTTATGAAATTCTTGGAACGTTTTCCCTGTTCGATGAGCCTCTGCGGAGGCATGCCGAGTAGTTCAATTATACACGCCATCTGGTCCGCCTCGTCTTCGCCGGGGAGTAGAGGGAAACCTGGAAATGTTTACACCAAAATAATATAGCGCCAATTTGAAATTTAAATATTGAAGCATGCAGTCAAAAGTATTAAAACTATACATCATTTTACAATCACTTTATTTGGATGTACAGAATTTTGTTAAACAATCAATCTTGATACCAAAATTTTACGGTAGTAACCTATAAAATATGGGTTAAACAAATCTTTAGTGGTAATACCGCTAGAGTCAATTTGTTTAGCAACAAAATATGAATTTAGTGTTCAACAATGATAACTGTATGCGATAAATACGGGTTACTTACTACCTGTTTGTTTTCTAGTGTCGATATGATTGTATTGTACGATAATACCAAGACCCTATAAACGGATTGTATTTATAACAATTACAACTCAATTTATGACTTTTCTCTCTTTATTTCCTCGGTCAAATACACTACTAAAATACGTCGTCTAGAATTAGAAAGTTATGTTTAATTTTTAAGCCAATAGCTAGGCATCTCAATTAAAAGGGTGAGTGTTTATTTATCTGCTTAATAAACAATATGCAACGTAAATCAAATAATGGCCGACATAGTACTATTTATTTATAAGACTACGTAAATCACGATTAATGATTGAATACTCCCATGTTAGGACATCTCATCTGTTTAAATTAAGCTTGCCTCTAAGATATAACTAAATTATACAATCACTACCGTCAAATAGAGTTAGAAAGGTGAAGAGGAGGAAAGAAGGATTAATCTAGCATGGAATAAGTTTTGGGCACATAAAGTAAATATTAAAAGGGACTCACAACATAAGCCTGAAACAAATTGTTTTAGATACTTGCATATTGTGCTTCCAAACTTGGACATACACAAAAAGATAAGGCCAAAGAAATTAACATGCCAAAGAGCTATGAAAAGGAGTACACTACGAGTCAAATACGATTCAATTCAAAATAGGAAGCGTAGAATGAAGGAAAAAGGCAAATGTGAAAGATGCTTATAGAATTCTCAAATATATTGAAATGGAACTGGTCAGAATACGTTGCGAGATACAGAGATGGATAAAGAAGACAACAATAATGGACTGGCCGAAGAGGAAAGAAAAATGTCGGCCGACCATATAAACGACGTTCAACGATATTACACAAATAGTAGGCAAGAAATTGATAGAAGCGGTGACTGACAGAGGCACATGGAACAAGCTGGAGGAGGCATTTACCCAAACGGGGTCAACACGCACGTAGATCTAAGAAAATATAACATTTGTAATACTTTAAGTGTAAAATCGGGTTTTGTCAATAAAATACTATATTATTATTAGAGATAAAAAGCGTTATTAATTCAAATTAAGTACAATACGGTAGTACAATTACTAAAAAACAAAATGGGTTTACAATTTTGAGCTTTTCATTGATTACTCTTTAACTATACATATTCTCCCACGTATATGTGAATACGTATCCATTTAAATATATGCTTGTATGTGTTTATGATCAATCTAAATGCGGTACTCATTTTATAGTGGATACTTAAACTTTAAACCTATCAAATTGAAATAAAAAGGTGGTTGCTATTAAATCACTTTTTTATTTTAACGCCTTTAAAAAAGTCGTTCATTTTAAACAGCTTTCCACATTAATTTGTTTCATAAATATACTAGCTGCTCTCAGCTGTTACCCGCGTAGTCTTCTTCTAGAAATATGGGAAAGTCTGAATTGCATTGTCAATCTAAGCTATTATTTTATCTATCAAAAATGTTGCCGTTGTTTTTTGTCTGTAGATTTCAAATGCGGTTGTATCGGTTTTGATTAGAATTTCAGTATTATTCATAAAGATAAATATTAAAACAACATCTGGATTCGTCGAGCTATATATACATACATATATCTTGTTCAAATCTTCAATCGTTAGCAAGATACTCTTCTATTCATCTCGCAAATTACTATTTCTTGTAAACTGTCTCAAGTATTATTTCATTAGTAAAAGTTCATAAATTAATATGTAATTTGTACTAGTGAACAATTGTAACAGGTCCGTTTAAACCTGACCTTAAAAGATTTCATAATGTGTTGAGTTCAAGAAGTTCAAGAAGTAGAGTTCAAGTGAAAGTTAGCTAAGGAATTCACTTTTTTCACATAACTTGTTGTTACAGAGGTTTAGTCAAAAAATCAACTGGGACGGGAAAGTCCAATCGTAGTCTAGTTTTATCTATGTCTGCAGTTATAATTACCTGTGAGCAGTTCCGCCAATATACACCCCAGCGACCACATGTCGATGGGCATGCCATACTTGGCGCCCATCATGACCTCCGGCGCGCGGTAGAACCTCGACTGGATGTACGTGTAAACACGCTGGTGCTCGTAACACGAACTGCCGAAGTCTATCACCTGCAAATAAATAAATTTACATTAAAAGATAAACAGAGAGAACACTTTTATTCGACACCACAAGAGAAAACACGAAAAATATAAAATAAAACGGTACAATAAGTCGGCCTTGTCGTTATGTAGCGATTTCTTTCATGCAACCAATGGGTTATAGGAATTTCGGGGTCAATGATAACAGTTTAAATAAAAAAACTCCCATTAACGCCCCACTGTTGGAGGGTTTTTAGAGCAGAGACCCACCACGCTGCTCCACTCTAGGTTGGCAGGCATAGTATACAAAGCCTGAGGACCTCAGCGTCACCTCCTGCTGGCGTTGATCGGCGACGACCTAACGCCGGGGGACACTGTAAGCGCGACGCTCTCCAGTGGGAGATGGAGGGCGGGAGTGGCCTTCGCCGAAGGAAGCCCACGAGAGAAAGAAAGGGAGAAAGCAGTGGACGCTTCCTCCCACCGCCGAAAGAGCCGGAATACCATGCGGCGCATATTTGCGCATCTCCTCCCGCCTCCATCAATCCTCCGTCGGACTCATTCGGGACGCCAGGGCAGAATGCAAAAGCTGAACACCTGGTACCTCACTAATAGACAAAGAGGGTTCTAGTGGGTTTTACTTAGTATTGCAAGATCTCTCATCGCCGAGACCCACACTCCTGACTGGTCATCGGTCGAGGTTATTGCGTAAATTGCATTTCCCAGCACAAAAACGGCTTAGTACACAAGTGCACTCTCTATTCCTTCACTCTCATAGTCCAACGTGACGGGAATCCGACACAACCGGAGAGAGGTAAGGCACAGTACCCACGTCTAACGTGCTCTCCGAGGCACGGGGGTGAAACACACCGCCAATTTCCCAACTTCAGGCAAATATTGAGAAAATTTTAATAGAAAACTCAATACCGGTTTTTGAATTGGGTCGACCCGGGACTCGAACTCAAGACCAGGCTTGTTTACTTTAACTGCCTGAAGCAGACAGTTAAAGTAAACAAACACGTAATTTCGGTCATTTATTTGAATTCCAACTTCGGTGCTTCCAATGCTGAACTTCCGGTGGAGGGTCTAGATCTAGGATTACGCACCTCAGTGATTCCTCAGGAAAATGAGGAAATCAAAAGTTGATCTTCTGATCTTTCACTCACGGAAGAAGAGATTTCCGTTGGGTTTTAATGTATATTTTTCGAGGTCTCCATTGCTTAGTCCCACATTCCTGACCGGTCGTTGGTCCCCGATATAACAACACTGAAGGGACTTGGATAATATTCGTTTCACTCAATGTGTTAACAGCGAGGATTTGTTATATGATAATCGTTAGGTTGCACTAAGATTGCTTTTAATAAGATAAAAACATTGTTACTTGATATAAAATAAAGTGTCTGACCCTTTCGTGACGTCTTATCGAATAAAAAGTTATGTGGGAATAGTTTCTAAGATGTGTTATATAAATTCCTATATTGTTCTGTCAGTCTTTGATTCTGATGGTTTTATTCCGACATAGATTGTAATGTTATTACAAGTTTTATTCTATATCGTAAAATGAATTGTAAAGGAGAAATTAATATAATATTAAGTGGAGACATTGTCAATAAACTGCTAGTAGGCGATATATTTAGCGGCAAAGATTGAAATTAGGAAAAACACACGGAAAACTATCGTTGGAAAGGGGATCTCGAATCTCCAGTAGCGGGTACGGCCATAGGAAGCGATTAGTCCCCACTTGGAAAAATGGTTATCCAGAGGGTATGCATCGCTCTCCTATAGACTGTAGGTGGTGCAGGTGTTGACCGGACATGGCTGCTTTGGTAAATACATGCACCAGATTGTCGAATGCAATGAATCGACCACCTGGCACGAGTGTGGCGCCCCCATGGATTCGGCACACCAGGCGTTGGCGGAGTGCTCCGCCTGTGGATCTTAGCCACAGGTTTTAGTGTCGCTGATCGGAGGAAACCTGTCGTTAGCTAGCAAAGTTGACGCAATGGTTGCTAACGAGACGGGGTGGAGAGCAGTTGCCTCTTTTTGCGAATCTGTTATATCGCTGAAAGAGGCATCGGAAAGGGCTAGGCAGAATGCCGACAACGTTCCCCCACTCAGACGGAGGAGGCCAGGAAATAGGATGCGTAGGTTTGCGCATCTTCTGCTCCCTCCCTGAATCATCGTAATGAGCCGGCTGCATCCGGGGTGCTAGAGTAGATTGTGTAAGCGAACCTTTGGCCTTCGACCCATAGATGTTGACGGTCTTCCGCTGGGTTTTGGTGGGTATTATGAATTGTCATTGAGTCCCATACTCTCGTCTAGGGGTGATTAAAGGCGAACTGCCAGCGGCGAAAAAAAAAGAAAAGAAAAACACGGAAAATTATAAAATAACAAAGCAATTATCAAAAATACTAATAAACAAGCACAACACGTAATCGGTGATTTATTTTTCGTTTCATACAAAGACTGTGCAATAATATGGATGTATGTACTATTACACCTCTCGTGCAGATGTAATCTCTATTTAAAACAAGCCAACAATTACCATAAGGCGTTTTATTATAATACGAAGAATAAATGCAAGGAAAATATTTGTAAACACAGCTTACTAGTAAGCTGTAAATTTCTCTATCGCTGACAGCTTTGCACATGTATTAAGAATTTGGAAGTTTCGTTTTCCTTTCGTTGGAAGTTATAGAAAATTTATTTCACTGTTTATTTAAATCGAATGCTGAACACGTAAACACTACGGTTTCATATAAAAAAGGATGAATCAAGTAATCTGATAAAATTGTTATTGATTACACCTCCTTTTCATGGAATAAGAACGAATGTTGTCATTTAACATTAGATATGATTCCATCTTTATAATTTTATTATATTAGCAGTATCAATCAAGTATTTCTTAAATGATTGTGACAGGCGTTATCTTGATAACAATGAATAATGTCGAATTTAAGCATCAGATTTGATGATTTTATAAGAAAGATGTGTTTAAGAATATATCTAAACTTATATTATAAAAAGGATTGTGTTTTCTATGTAAGTTGAGTATATATGTATGTTTTTAACGTTTTTACACAAAAACTACTGGACTGATATAGAAAACCTTTTCACCATTATAAAGCTGCATTTTCTAAAAAAAAAGATAGGGATCCCTAACAAAAATGCATTAATGTAAC
The DNA here is from genome assembly GCA_015832385.1 of Elymnias hypermnestra. Lineage (NCBI taxonomy): Eukaryota > Metazoa > Arthropoda > Insecta > Lepidoptera > Nymphalidae > Elymnias > Elymnias hypermnestra. Next base: position 815,888 of record JACTOM010000056.1, read on the forward strand.
CCAAGATATGAAAAATTTACTTACAAAAATCTATCACGTGTGCGCTACAGACACTATTGGTGATAAAACAAATAAATTATCTACAATATTGTAGAACGTATTAATATCTACAAAAAAGTCCAGGCATAGTAGACAAGTGCACTCTCTTTACCTCTCATAGTCCGATTTGAAGGGAATTCGACACGATCAGATAGGAAAAACGCGCAAAACCGGTGGTTTAACGTGCTCTCTGAGGCACGGGAATGGAGCACACCGCCAACTTCCCAACTTCAGGCTAATATTGAGAAAGAAAACTCATCCAATTTTTAACTGGCCCAACCCGGGACATGGACCCAAACGTAATGTCTGTGGTCGAACATACTATCCACTGATAACCTTGTTAAAGTTAATTTACCTCTTATGGTTTCTATACAGCAAGCAATTCAATTGCATGGTGATGCGTCTTTGCTGATAGCAACTTCCTAAAATTGTAGTAACAGAATTCGAATCCTCTGCTAACGAAGCGAGGGCGTCAAAATTTACATTTACTAGTAATACTTTACGTAGACAGAAAAAATATATCGCCTATTCCAAAGAATACTTGCTGACGCGATTCAAATTTTGCATAAGAGTGATTACTTTTCGGCGCATGATATTTTTGTTGGCTGTTTTCTTCGATAATATTTACGTTATCGGACTGAAATTAGAATGTTTTGTTTCCAGTTTTAACGCGTTTGTAGGAAACTTGCAAATCGGAGAGTATTTATAAATATTACATAGAGAAATCGATTGAATTCATAGTATAAAAAAACTTTGTGCTTAAGCCTACACGAAAGAAATGAAAATTAGGCGAGGTTAATAATACGAAGTACATTTTTTTTGTTCTATTATATATTCATAAAGGTAAGGTAAGTAGCAGCCCATCAACGTCCCACCGTTGGGCACAGGCCTCCTCACTCATAGGAGAGAGGGCTTAGAGAGATTAAACTCACCACGCTGCTCCACTGTGGATTGGTAGGTATAGTACACAAATGCACTTTCTATTCCTTCACTCTTATAGTCCGATATGACGGGAATCTTACACGACCGGAGAGAGATCAGGCGCAGGACCGACGGCTTAACGTGCTCTCCGAGGCATGGTTGTGGATCACACCATCAACTTCCCAACTTCGAGCAAATATTGAGAAAAATCTTAATAGAAAACTCAATATCGATTTTTGGATTGGCCCGACCCAGGACCTCATGTCTGTAGTCGAACATGTTAACCACTAGACCAATGAGGCAGTCCAGGCTGTTATTCATAAAGTAAGATATATTTTCAATTGTGAATAAATATCCGTACTCAATAAAACAAAAATTGTTTTTGCCAAGGTTTTATTTTATGATTTTTAGTTAATTCAGCAGAATAACGAAAAGGAAACGTTTTTTTCGGTTACTTACTTTGCTTTAGCGATATTACCTCTTATCTATACCAGGTCAGAACTCTCCACGTAAGAACACGTAAGTGACGATAGAGTCTAAGAAGACTCTATCGTCACTTACGTTCAGGTGTGATTACAATCATAGATTACATAAAAACACAATGAGAGTGAGCTGTAATTAAGCGTCGTCGTCTTTCAAACATTTTTTCTAGCTATAACAGCATGCTTTTCAATAATAGTCAGTGATGTTATATTAAACAGTGAATTAAAATATTGTAGCAACTCTTTATCCCCCTGTGTAAAGCACCTACAAAATAAAGTGCACAGAGCAGAGAAATTTCCACTTTATCTAAAAAATACAGATATAATTATTGTGTTACAAATATAAAGATAATGCACCATTCCTAGAAGTCGTCGCTCCGACTGTTGTTACAATGTTGAGAGTTAATTTCCCCATGTCTTGGAACCGGCTAAATGTTACCGGTTTCTAAGATATTGCGGTGGAAACATACACGCGTTTGCGTAGATTACTGACGCACGGTGGCACGAGGGGTTTACGACCCATTGTGCTTGTTTCATTTTAAAAGACCTGTCCTATAACGATGTTTAAAGTTGTTTGAATCTATGTACAATATATAAAACACACCTAAGTCCGTTCTAGACTTTGAAAGTACATACATAACCTATGTGACCTTCAACTAATATTGATCGATCGATAATCCCAAGGGTTACACCACATGGGCCATCTAATTTATAATATTTAATCTTGGACAGTATAACTCCTGTCGTAATCGTATGATATACATTTTATAACCAAACTGAAATATCTTGCGTTTTATTATGCTTGTATCTAAACTGATACTATAAAGAGGAAACATTTGTGTTTTATATGTATGTTTGCAATGTTTTCACACAAATACTACTGGACCGATTTCAGAAATGTTTTCAGCATTAGAAAGCTGCATTTTCTTTCATCTTTCTCGAAAAAGAAATAGGGATCCCTACTAAAAATGCTTTAAGGTAACCCGAGGTGTAAAAAAATGTGTCATCGCTTGCGCTGCGGAAACTATTGATGATAGAAAAAAAATATCTACAGTATTATAGAACGTGTTAATATATCTACCATAAAGTCAGCGATGCCATATGTCCAGCTACTGTAGTTTTTTTACATTTTTAAAGTTAATAATAGTCCAACAATAATCAAACCATATTATTCATACCTCTGTATTAATCCTTATCCTATTAAATTATATTTTATTATAGATCGTTTCAAATTATTAATTTTTTCTGGAATATTTAGTACACATAATTGTATATCTGTCCTAAAGTAAATAAAAACTAAGTAAAATAAAACTGTTATGTTAACAAAAATAAATCTATAGTCCGACTTCGATACGTGAGTCAAACCGCTCGTCTATATATAAATAATAAGCACCTCAGTGACAGAACTGCCTCATTGGTCCAGTGGTTAGCATGTTCGACAACAGACATGTGGTCCTGGGTTCGAGTCCCGGGTCGGACCAATTCAAAAATCAATATTGAGTTTTCTATTAAGATTTTCTCAATATTTGGAAAGTTGGGAATAAGGCGGTGTGATCCACCCTCGTGCCTCGGAGAGCACGTTAAGCCGTAGGTCCCGCGCCTGATCTCTCTCCGGACGTGTCGGATTCCCGTCACATGGGACTATGAGAGTGAAGGAATAGAGAGTGCACCTATGTACTATGCCTGCCAATCCGCAGTAGAGCAGCGTGGTGAATCTATGCTCTAAAAACCTTCTCTCCTCCGAGTAAGGAGGTCTGTGCCCAGAAGTGGGACGTTAATGGGCTGCTACTTACCTTAACTTATTTCCTCAGAGACATTAAAACTAATTATAAGCAAACCAACTCGTCAGCACTAGTCTATTTATGAATGATTAGTCGTAGATCGGTGCAAATCTTCACACGTGAGATATCTGGCTTATCTCGAAAACGTAAACAATAATGAAACAGCAAAGCGGCGAATCATTTATCAAATTACTATCGACACGTGATTAACAGTAAGCGATAACAAACGATATCTCATCTCTTGGTGCCAAGAACTCTATGATAAACAGTATCTAATCCAAGAATGTTTCAGATGATACACTGATGAAATTTCTGATAATATCGAAAATATTGTGAATCTGTCGTTGCTTTTGATTAAAGCGGATATACAGGTTTTTTTAATGATATCAATTTTTTTTTATAGATTCAGAGCTTTTGAATCGTCGATAGCTTGTCCGTTGGTAATAAATCAAACACTAGTTCGGAAAGTTGATTCAACTGGGAGGACACTCATTAGTAACAAACACAGTCAAACATAATTATTAACATTTAGCTTTAAAGACCAACAGGAATTAAGTCCAAACGTTTTTAACACTTTAAAATTATAAAATATTTGTATAATAATGTTATGATATAAAATTATCTATATACAACATACAAACCACAAAAATAGCTCTATCTTATATATCTGCAACTGATATTTCCAATTGAGTTTAATTTCAGTAAAGTGACTCGCGTTTTATTACGTATCTCTTTATTTATGTCTATAATATGTTTAATAAAAGTGTGTTTATAAATTTATATACATCTCCTACACACTCACACCCTTCCATAACGGTCTCCCTAACCTAACACCAGCGATCTAACTATGTAACCGATGTGTCCTGAATCAGACACATAAGAAAAGGAATTTTAAAATTAATGAGATTTTCAGTGAACAATTATAATAGAATTTTATAAACGGTTTGAAAATTTTAATAATGTACTATATATAAAGAGAAAGTAAACTAATAATCGAAATCAAGATTGACTTGAATCCTTTAGCGATATAAACGTTCCCCAAAAACGTTTTTCCCTACAAAAAAAACCACGGGTAATAGTTAGTTTCCGATAATATTGTCAATCTATCATCGCATCTGATAAACCCGAAAATAACGATTTTCTTAATCACAAAAGTTTACAATGACAAAAAGGTTGTAGGCGGTTATTTACGTTTAAAAAATTGACGAGCTTTGAAGTTAATATGAAAATGAAAGATTGTGTATATGGGTTCCTTTAACATTTTTGACAGTACAGTCACTTAGATCATTCAAAGTAAATAAGCATGTAACTCATTCAACGTAAGGTTAGCTTTGACGTCATAATTCAATTACAGAGACTCCATAAATACAGAGTTTTGGCAATGTTTTTAGGGTAACAAAGCAAAATATCTTAACCCTTTTAATAGGTGAAGTATATCCTAATCCAATAGTTTTCAAATTATCCATTGAATTCACTTAACATAAGGTTAATCATAATGCTTGTTTCAACCGGTTCAACTTCTTTACACTGTAATATACACAGAACGATAGTTTTAATTAATTGTAATGGAATTTTTATCATTAAGCATCAAAGCTGTAAGAGTTAATACGATAAGGACATTGGTACAAATAATATTGTTTGATTAACTTTTTAATGTAATAAAGTAATTAAAGTGGCATAACTACAGTAATTGGACATATGAAATCCCCGACGTTTTTGTATATTATTTATAAATTCTATGATATTGTAGAACATTTTTTTGTTTTATCATTAATAGTTTCCGCAACGCACGCGATGACAGATTTTTTATGACCAATTTTTTCACACCTTGGGTTACGTTATTGTATTTTTATTAGATTCTATTTTTTAATTTTTTTTTTGAGAAAGTAATATAGCCTTTTCCATAATACACGGTCTTGTGCAGTTTATAACCATAAGGAATGTGTATCCTTGGAGGAGACCTATGTCCAGCAGTGGATGAATATAGCCTATGTCGCTCAGTGAAAATGCAGCTTTCTAATGATGAAAACATTTTTGAAATCGGTTCAGTAGTTTTTGTGTGAATACGTTACACAAACGTTTCCTCTTTATAACATTAGTTTAGATAAACAATTATTCATAAGTAATACCTTATTGGCGTAATGGTGGGAATGTTTGTTTCGCTGTCAGAGGTTCTAGATTTGATTTATATCAGAGTGCAGCGATCTATATCTATTAGGAGTATATCAACCAATAAACACCCTTCCCGGCAAAAAATGCATTCAATCACAGCGTCAGGTGACTATATCGTCACTTGTCACTTTCCAAGTTAACTTTTAACTTGGAAAGTGACAAGTGACGATATAATCACCATATCCACATTATTTTTATATGAAAGTCTAAGAAATTTGTAAAGCATGACACGGTACACTTCCAATTTCGGATTTCATGTGAACAAAGTCTTCCTGGTATGTAGAACGACAGAAAACGAACTAGAAAATTATAAAAGCGAGAACACTGCCAAAATTGGAAGTGGAGTCAACGAACCGTGATATATAATTGCTGGAACCCCGAAGGAACTGCAAGTTCCTTAGAAAATTGTTAATGACGATAATATTGCACGTCCCGAATTCAAGTCTTCTGGGAAGCGCCGGAGGTTGGCGTCGCGCCAAACGTGATCGACGTAGACAATAGCCCGATATTACAATGATTAACGTTTATAGCACCTTAGATAAACAATTGTTTGAACGTCTTCATTTCATCTATACATACAGAGATAGATAGACTACTCTTTATTGTACATAAATACTTGCAATAACAGTTCTTATTCACATAAATAGACAAAAACTACATTAGGTGGCTTTATCTTCTTTCAAGCAAACAATTAGCGAACCGCAATTATTATAAAGGCAAGATTTAGTAAGGAAGTAAGTAAGTAGTAGCCCATTAACGTCCTCCTGCTGGGCACAAGTCTTCTGACCCATTGGAGAGAGGGTTATTAGAGTATAAACCCACCACGCTACTGCATAAGTGTACTCTCGATTTCAATACTCCCACAGTCCGATGTGACGGCAATCCCACACGACCGGAGAGAGATCAGGCGAAGGACCGATGGCTTAAAGTACTCTCCGAGGAACGGAGGAGAATTGCACACCGCCGACTTCTCAACTTCGGGCAAATATTGAGAAAATCTTATTAGAAAAATCAATATCGATTTTTGAAGTGGCCCGAGCCAGGACCTCATATCTGTAGCCGAACATGCTAACCACTATGAGGCAGTTCGAGATATGATATGATCTTAAATAAATGAAATACAAACAAATAAACACTTACAAGCGCTACATAAGAAATATACAAATACACCCATATAAAATATATCAATGGCTCCCACGTTGGCGCAGTTTGACAACCTTGCTTCATTAGCAGAGATCCTGGGTTCGGACCTCGATAAGGCGAATTTAGGAAATTCGGTGAGGATAGTTATCACCCTACCAGCAAAGACGTACCAAGAAATTGTGTTCCGGTACGATGTAGTAGAAACAATAAGAAATAAATTACCTCTCACCAGATTAACACGCTTCCATCTTAGATCTTACCAACAGGTGATAACACAGTCAAGCACTAACATATCAGCAATAAAAAAAAACATATTAACGGTCATGTTACATTTTAGAAATTTTGAAGATGTCGTAATTACGATAGTTACCCCATTTGTCAACCTAGGTCGTCGTGGTTTTTGAGTTTATAGAGATTTTATATATGTAAGGATATTATAATTCATTCGAAAATCATGACAAGTTTTCATTCAACTATCGTTATCGTTAAAACTAGTGTCGTAATGTCTGATAGAGACATGGAATACATTTTAATGGAATACGATATAAATTTTTTCCGACGAAAGGGCTTCGGACGTCAGACCAAATTACTAATTAAGTGTCCTTTCAAGGAAGCTCTACTTAAAAGCTATTGTCTTTCGTGATACAGTAATGAGGTCGAATATGCCCTCGATTTAAATAGAACTTTTTGCATTTGTTACGCATTATTCAAATTTGTATAGCACACGTAAATGTTTTAAAGATTTATTTCTGTAATGAGTTTAAGAAGTTCATGCTTGATGGCGTGCGAAATGATTTTTATATCATTCAATCATGCTAAAAGCAATATCAATAGTTACTACTTTCAGTCATGACGAGTAAATTCTGGGTTTCCTGCCTATGAATGACTCAGTAGATTCTTCACGTATGGAGAGAGCCATTATGAGCAGAGACAGGATATCGAAACACTTTAAAGCAATAAGTAGGAATAATTTAATCAGGATTTTGCTTTTGAAGTGAAACTTCTTTTGGCGCATGAGGGTAAAATCTTTACGGATGAAAGAATGTCACGAAGATGTGCTGCATTTTTTATGCTAATTTATTTGAAGCTTAGGTAGTTTTAATATTTACAAATAACATGTAGCATTTTAATTTGCCACTCGTCATGTAATAATTTATATTTCATAAAATATAAATATTACATTTTCATAAAATACAAAGCTATTATCTAAATTTTAAATTAAAAAATCAAATGTAATTAACAATTTCTAATATTGACAAAAAAACTTGGCATTTTTATTTACAATTGGTCATGAGTTTTCAATAAATTATTTTTATTCATTATTGACACTTTTAATATTTTAAGGACAATTAAAATCATTGAATTCCTAACATAACTTCCTCTTTCTTACCTCTAAGTCTCGGAAATCTAATGTTTTCGATTTGTATAAAAATTTTAACAAAACTTAAAAATTTGCTTCACTTCTGACATGTGTAACTTGGTATGCAAGCACTTTTATTTTTTTTATTGCTGATATTATAGCGTTTGACTGTAATTCTGTTTTGACTCTTAATTCACCTAAAAGTGGTCATAAAATCCAGGATGGTAGCGAACTAAGCTTGTAAGTGATAATTTAGCATTTTTTATTGCTGACAAGTTAGCACTTGACCATGGTCACACCCCATGGCGTGTGATGAAACAGTCTAACATGAAAGCGCGCTAGTCTGTTAAGAGGCATTATACCTCTTAATGTCTCTACACAGCATCGTATTGGAACAGAAAATTTTTGCTTGGCAGCACATCTTTGCTGGTATGTATGGTGGTAATTAGATACGATCGAAATCTTCTATCAATACTTACTCAGACAAATTAAAAAATGCAATTCTCTAAATTTGGTCTGGTGGGAATCGAATCTTGAATCTCAGCTAGCGTGGTTAGTACTCAGCATTGGGCCACGCTGGATGTCAAAAAAGGCTGGTTTGTGTTTGACATATGTATATACATTTACGTNTCTGTCTTGACTCTTAATTCACCTAAAAGTGGTCATAAAATCCAGGATGGTAGCGAACTAAGCTTGTAAGTGATAATTTAGCATTTTTTATTGCTGTACAAGTTAGCCCTTGACCATGGTCACACCCCATGGCGTGTGATGAAACAGTCTAACATGAAAGCGCGCTAGTCTGATAAGAGGCATTATACCTCTTAATGTCTCTACACAGCATCGTATTGGAAGAGAAATTTTTTGCTTTGCACATCTTTGCCGGTATGTATGGTGGTAATTAGATACGATTGAAATCTTCTATCAATACTTACTCAGACAAATTAGAAAATGCAATTCTCTAAATTTGGTGGGTAAAAATTAAATCTCTGGGTGGGTAAAAATCTCTGGTGGGGATCGATCCTTGGATCTTAACTAGCGTGGTTAGTACTCAGCATTGGGCCACGGTGGATGTCAAAAAAGGCTGTTTTGTGTTTGACATATGTATATACATTTACGTATGATGATTAAAGAAACGCGTAATATTTTTATTTATCTTTACCAGGAAGCAGACCTTGTTGCAGTCTGTCAATCTTGGCAACTACCTGTAAAAAGTAATTTTAATGACGATAGACGACTTCTGAGAATACAGATGGCATACATACACTCGTATATGTTGGACTCGGTCGATCTACTGTTGTTACTACAAGTGATCATAACAAACTGTCTCGGTGACTGTGTGGTTACTTTGAGCATTTACATGTCATAATTTCCCGGGTTTGACGACCTCGCTTAGTCTTTGTTGATGGTGTTTATGCCTAGGCCGAAGCCCAGCAGCCTCTTATCATCACTGCTGATCATAGGCCTCCCTTGTATGATTATTAGAGCAAAGACCCAACACAATGCTCCAGTGCGTATTGACAGGTTACACATAGCCCAGAATTACTCCAAGTGTAAAATTAAGGATTCGAACCATCGATTTCTCTTAACGAAAAAAGAAAGAGGGTGAAGTCCTACAAAAATAGAAGTCGAATATCATCTATGTAATGTATAGGGAAAACCTAATACAATAAACTAGAACTAATAATTCTCGCTTCAACGTGAACATATAATAAATCTTGTGTAAACATTTCTAAAAACCCGACGTTATAATAAATTGTACAAATTCTAGGGGACCATAAAGCAGTATATGGCGCATAAACTATGTAACTTATGTACGTTACTAACTAACTAATCGATGTAAGAAGATATTTGCAGGCTGATTTATATTTAAAACAAAATTTTATTTATAGCTGCGTCCACTTAGATGTCGGAATGCTTTACGGAAATTTCCTATAACTAAAGAATCAACTAATATTAAAAATGCTGTGGTTATACGAAACATATTGCGTTGATCATTAAAATAATTAATAACCACACAACTACATAAATTTGCAAAAGTAATATTAGAAAGACTAACCACGATTCAAAAGAGTTTATTGAGTCTACTTGAATAAAGAACAAGTATTAATCTTAAACTAATACTCATCGTTTACAGTCAAGTTTGTACATATAAACATCTAATGTTTTTAATCGCAAACATTAGATGTTTATATGTACAAATAAGTTAATAATATTGAAGCCCTTTTTTACTTTAACAATTCTTAACATTTAAGGAAGGTCAAACAAAACTAAACTATTTCTGAAATAATAAACAAAATGTAATAACAAATTTCTTTTAGACTATAACATATACAATATATTTAATTTATATGCCATCAGCATCACATTCTTAAAATGAGTCTTCAGTTAAATTATAATTCATAATATCATCATATTTTACATTAATCATACCAAATTCTAGATCGTGAATCAAATTAAATTATAGAAAAATATGTTTTTACGGCACGAAACCATATCCCAAGCTAAGCGATGAAACATTTCAGCGAGATATGATTTTATTAGGCAACCAAAAAACTTCATGCGGTTTTCATTTATTATTTATTTATATGAACTGTATATAACAACTAAGAGAAAATGGTGGGGTATTTTTTTATATATTTAACACCTGATATTAAGAAGTATCATTAAATATGTTAATTTATTTTAAAAACTGTAAAATTCATAAAGTAAACAAGCACGAATTATTTTTTGCATTTGCACGGCCAAATTTATAAAATTTTTGTAGGACTTGATTAAAAGTAAAGAATCTTATCTAACACATTTAATATTATGTTTTAAATATTTAAAAAATTACCCCACTACTTTATTTTGCTTGCTTGAACTGTATATCGCAAGCAATAAACCATATATGAAAACCGCACGAACTTTTTTGGTTGCCTAATAATATGGAAAGTGTGCAAGCCTCATCTTCATCAATAAACTTAATAATGTTAATACTCTTTTTGATTACCAAAGATCCCGGATACTATTTTCGAGAAGGAACATATTAATAGCTTGATCTTGGTATAAAAACTTGACTTAAATTTCAGACATTACGACATTTATAATTTATATTACCCGATTTATCGACCTAGGTTATGATTTCAGTAACATCATAAAGCTATAATTAAAACATGACGTTAAAAGACATATTACGAGTACAAAAGGTAGTACAGTAACAAATAATTTAACAAAACTTGGATTTTATACTTAACTCATTATACGTAAGGGCAATCGATAATGATGTTTTATAGCGCCCTGAAAGGTTTCAGCCGCAGCTTGTTACCACCCTTCCAGTTACGAGATTGATGTTTTCCATCTTAGAATGTTGCGAAAGGTGTGAACCATGCCAAATGTCAAATCAATCGCGAATAATTTTAATTTAAACTTGATAAAAATAATTGTCATTTATATGTACAGAGAGATTTAAATAGTAACAATGCTAGCTTGTACTGGATTAATAGTCTATTTGTTAATACAATCGGAGCCCGCGATACTCGTAGCGTGGGTGAGGATAATGTATAGTTTTTGGAAACACCTTTCGCAAACTTCCGTTCGGAAACCGAGATTATTTAACAATGATACATTTTATGTCATTAACGTTCAAGAACGTACTTGAATGTATTTAATTTTTTCATATCAAATTATTTTCGATAGTTTACGCAAGTAAAATAAAGCAGGACTAGTATAAATAGTAATATTCTTCATAATTTTATTTATAATAGATAACCTAAGAGAATATCACAGGTCTTTAAATATATATACATATAGTCTTTGTTTTCTGCTAATTTTCGGTCATGATAAAACAAGTTTTATTAATATTCAGCACGATGGACAAGATTATTTATAACAAAAATATTTAAATATATTTTTATATACGAGGAGGGACCAAAAAGTAGTGAGAATGAGATAGAATATAATGACTACTACTTAATAATATATATTTCTACATAGTCTCCAAGTCTCTCTAAACAACCAGTCCAGCGATTTTCCAAGGCTTCAATCCCTTTCAAAATTTGTCTTGGTCCTGCCAAAAGCTCTCCACGGCATCCATCACCTCTATATATATATGTCGGAGTGCAATAGTCTGTGGAACGCTGGCGCCATCTGTCTATCGGCGTGGGGCAAAATCAATAGTGACAATCCGGCGCGCGTCTCTCCAGTTCTCGAGTGGCGGTCCGCCAATACGGTCGACTAATGAAACTTTCGGGTCCCTAGTTTAACATTAAGTGATTGAAAATTATACTCTGAGTTAATTAATAAAGTGTTTGAGTGCACCCACATTACCAACCGACGCCCACAGTATGGAAATTGAATTATAGATGCCTTTAATGACGATGTCGGCAAAGAACCCTACGCCTCTATGCTTTATGCTCCTTCTCTCTCTTATTCTTCGACATAAATAAAAATATTTTTATACCAAATTTGCGATAGAATCCTTAAAGTACAATGTTTTATCTATTATGTATGTTATATCACACATAAAGTGCTTTTAGATATTGTCTATTTCATATTCAGACACGTCATCACTCAAAAGTTAATAACATTACATTTTTTAAATGCTGACAGGTTTTTGCTTGATTGTAATCCCATCTGATGGAAAGTGATGATACAGTCTAAAGGGGAACCGCGCTAACCAGGTAAGAGATACCTTACCACTTACTTTATGCATATTTTCAAATTCAATTTCACATCTTTAAAGCTAACTTAACTACTCAAAGATAGGAAAGAGCGTATATGTGTCTAAATTATTACAAATCACACAAAATCCATTAAAATAAATACAAAAACAAATATAACATTTAATGTCCATCGGCAAAGATTTAAGATGTATCATAAAATCTTAATAAGGCTTTCGAGTTATTTATTGCGCTCGAATTGGCTGTCATTGGTGTGACGAACTTGTCACTGATTTAATTACTTTTTCTAACGTCGCCTATGTATGAAGAAATTAAATTAAAAATTCACACAAGGCGCCTTTTATGCTAATCTAGGTATTAATTAATTCATGCGATAAAAGGAAACTAACGGTGAAGACGGGGCTCTTCAGTCATAAATATGGAAATTGGTAAGCTCGTAACAGATTAATGACTCGCTCTTAAAACAATAAATATAACGGGGAACTATTCAATTTTCTTTTGAAATATTCAATTAAAATTTTAACGAGAATTTAAATATTAACTCCTACATCTTCTATAACAAAACGGTTTATACGTAAATACGAAAGTAATGAATTATATAAGTTACTAGGTGTTTCCCGCAGTGTCACCCGCATAGTTCACAATCACCTGGGAATGTAAATCCGTAATTCGTGATCGTCTACATTGCGAAATAGTTCACTTTACTAAGTTCCAAGTCAATCGCAAAAAATATTGAAGATCTCGCAAAGTGTGAGTGAATTTAGCGGTCTAAAGCCATCTTAGCATTATTGCCTTCTAATGAGTCCGGTGTCTAATAATTCTTCTTTAGTTTTATACAAAAATGCTGCCTGAAAAAAACAACTACAAAAATAACAGTAAGTTAAACAAGAAGACAATAAAGATCACTTAATTGTGCCTGTTCAGGTTTTATAACAGTGAATTTTAATAAGATTCTATGTGTCTATCCATTGGGACATCACGACTCGGACTATATAAATTTTAATAGTTCTAAAATTAACTTCCATTAATATCAATTCGTCTTCTTAAGTTTCCGTTCTAAAATAACGGGACCTTCAAATATCTCCCATCACAGAAATAACCTACATTTGAAGATACACATACAAATCCCGCATTTGGCACCATACAAACTGCAAAAAAAAACAAAACAAAGGAATTCAACCTTCGTCTACAAGTTCACGAGTGTATATATTGACAGGACAGTAGATACTCCACGACGTTTACACTTTCAGCTGTTCGCGTCAAACATTAAACAAATGTAAGACAATGACGTTTATTTTTCACACTAACCCATTACCGTATAATATACGCGTGGCCGACGATAATCCATCCATTTCAATGGTTTATTTAAACTAGAGAATCAGGTCAAGAAAAATCAAAACCGCAACAGAAAATGCCATGTAACCTTCGCCGGGACGCGTAAAGTGATCTTGCAAAAAAACAAATATCTATAGTGAATGACGTGCGTCCAAATAGTGCACTTAATGTTATACGAGCCACTCGTACAATAGGGGTCGAAATTGTGTGAATAGTACTCTTTAATAATGCTGGAGCTACAATATCGACCGACGAATCACAAATATTGGTGCAAAGTTAGCCAATTCGATTGAAAACAAACTGCGTAGCACATTGGCGGCAAACCCCAAACGTATTTGAACAGAACCGACCTCGTTCAACTCTCTCCTTTTATTTGAGCAGTTACAGTCGTTTGAACGGAGTTAAGTCTACAAAGTCGTACGCTTCGTTCCTACGAGAAATAACTTTTAAATAAAATGAACGTTTCTTTTTACGTCCAAGTTCAAAGTGTAATTTGAGTTATGAACTTGCAGAAAATAATAACATAACTGACTTAATGCGTTTAAAGCTTTTCAAGAATAAGGAGCAGCTTGTTATTTTTTTAGTTTACATCAAACCAACCAGCTAATGTTAGAACTCGTGTAACCTCTTTTTTGCCCTAATTTTATTGAAAGATCAATTATATGTTGACCATTTTTATATATATAACTCTTATGTGTATGTCCTTGAATTCCTCTCAAACGGCTAGACTTTGAAATTTTTAGTGCATCTTCAAGTGGATTCGAGAACGACATTCGATGCGACAAATAACAAATTTACTCATATCGCGGGTGACGCCACTGGGAGTAAAGTCTGAGTCCTAGTCCAGCTCTTACTTAAAGTGTCAGCAAATTATATTGATTGAAGATTAAAGATTGTTAGAATATGCAATTTCCTAAATTTGCTATCTGGAATCGAACCCAGGACGTCTGTAAGCGAAACAAGTACTCGTTAACTAAGTGTTAAATATTTAAATACGATGTCTGGGTTGATACTTTTTCTCCTAGCTAATAAAGAACTTACGGAGACAGATTTTCAGCATATACAGGTGTAGCCAAGATATAAGACTCCTGTAGCTCACATAACGTAAAAGGTACATGCACACATACATAACATCACTCCTCATTCCCATAGGGGTAGGCAGAAACTACGTCCTTCCACTTGCCACGATCCACGCATATCTCCTTCGTTTCTTTCATTCTCATTAAACCTTTCATGCAAGCTCGTCGGTTTAGAGCACTCTTGACCTGGCCCTTATTTAAAATGTCCTGGATTTGATCCAGGACCGTTCGCCTTGGTAAGGGTAAGACACGCTTCCAACTTTTCCATTCACTCTTGACTTATAAATCCTTTTAGTCTTAGTCTCCTTTCATTCATTCTCTACGTGCCCAAACCTAGTCAATACATCTTTTTTTATAACATAAACGTTGTTTATTTAAAACTTTTAAAGGGTAACCAAACATTTTTATTAAAGTAATTTAAGGTTTCATGTTTACGAAATAAAAGTAAATAATATGTTACGTAGGTACATTGGCACGACGTTGTGGTGCCAGCATAACACGTAACGTTGTCTGTAATCGGACAGATGTGGGTGACCCCGTTTCCAAGTTGTAACCAAACTATGTAATTAAGAAGCTTCCCGGGACGAGATCCGTGTCATTAGATTAAGATATAATAAAAAAAATAAACATTTTCGCGAAGTGTACAATTTGCTAAGACTTAGAATAATGTCTCTGCATTCCGAGAAACGAGACGCCCAATGACTTTTCGAAAAATGGCGTGCTAAAATCTAGTTGAAAACTTAATTTGGAATGGCGCCCGTTTGTAATTGCTCTGGATTGTGAAAGGGCCATTTATCTCCTTTTTCCATGTAAAAGATATTTCTCGTGAAATTGGAGTGTGTAAGTCGGTTTTAAATTAAATTTTAATGTGGCTGTAAGAAAAATTTGGTGGATTTGACCCGAATAAACTATAGTAAATTTGGATCGTTGTGGTCCATAGAAACATTTGCTTGGATAATGGTAGAAAATATCAGTTTTGATACAATAATAATAATAAAAACTGCCTCATTGGGCTAGTGATCAGGTACTGATCCCCAGGTTTGAGACCCGGGTCAGGCGAATTCAAAAATCGGTATTGAGTGTTCTGTTAAGAAATTGTCAGTATTTGCAAGAAATTGGAAAGTTGGAGGTGTGATCCACTACCGCGTCTCGAATAGCACGTTAAGCCGTCGGTCCTGCGCCTGATCTCTCTCCAGTCGTGTCGGATTGCCGCCCCATCAGACCATGAGAGTGAAGGAATATATAGTACACTTGTGTACTATGCCTACCCACGGTGTAGCGGCGTGGTGGGTCTATGCTCCAAAAACCCTTTTTCCTATGAATGGGAAAGCCTGTGCGATATCAGTGGGGCATTAATAGGCTGCTACTTACCTTACCCTTTTTTTAATAAATATAGTAACATATATACATTCCGTAAAACTGTTTGACCTTGATAAACTCCGGAACTACTCTACCGATTTTCATGATATTTTTATACTGCTAGATCCTTTTCATTTAGAGCAAAAAATTATTACATTTTATAATTACCTTGACATCATTAAAATATGAGTTCTGTTGTCAAATGTTTTCCTACATGAAAAGCATAATGATTATTTTTAGGCATATATTTTGATAAAGAGAACTTAATAACGTCAAAGTACACAGGTTTGTGTCCATGAATCCATATGTCCATCCATATCAAAGTTAAACTGCACAAGCCAAGCTTTCACCTATAAACTAAAAAATAAAACCCACATGGGAACATAATGTCGCAATATGTTTGCAAAACGCTTAACTTCGAGATTGTAAAATAAACCATGAAACGAAATACCTGGAAAACGATCGAAAACCTTTAACGCAAATAATATTAAAAGCTAATGAAAAATATAAACAGGCGGCCTCCGCTACGTTTTTTTTTTTATTTTTGTTCAACACACAAAACCTCAATGTTAACCAATAAAATGGTTTCCGCGAAACACCACATCCTCAGGCCGTCAAGTGCGAAACATAAAGAATATATATAAAACGCGTTAATATTTTACGCGTCCCGATAACGAGGTTTATTGATTTTCCAAAAAAATAACAGACAGCGTTGTGTGTCAGTTAATTAGAACTGTGTCAGATGCATCAAATCGAGAAAGTAAACCGCGTGATGATCTTATGCATTTCTTGTAATCCATACGGAAACCATTACAGTATCTTACGGTTTAAAATATGTTATTCGTATCATTTTTAATTAATCTATACTTTATATATATATATATATATATATACATATATATGAGATATCCAGGTATCTATTGACTCATCACAATATCTCTGGAACCATATGGCATAGAAACTTGAAATTTGGTAGGAAATAGCAATATTCAGAGTAGAGGTCAGCTAAGAACAAATTTTACTACTTACTTATAACATCCCCGCAACGGGGGTTGCGGGGATGTTATAAGTATGTTTCTTAAACAATGTGCCTAAATTAACGAAATGTTACAGACCTCTCACTGGCTAATATTATAGATGCACTGCTCATCGGTGAGCAGGCCTGGAGAGCGGTTGACTCCTTTTGCGAGACTGTCGTCTCGCTTAAGGAGGCACGACAAAGGGAGAGGGTGAATGCCGCTGAGACACTCCGGCCTATACGAAGGGGAGTAGGAAACAGGAGGCGGAGGTTCATGCAACTCCTCCCTCTGTAGAATATCTGTGAGCCGGCTACAACCGAGGGGCCAGAGAGGAATGCCTCAACGAGCCTCTGGCTCCCCACTTATAGTTGACGACGGACTCGCTGGGTTTTAGTGGGTATTGCGATTTCACCCCCTCGCGGAGTCCCACACTCCCGACCCCACAATCTGGATGCGTAAATGCAATTCCCAGCTTCAAAAAAAAAAAACTCAGAAAACATTCCAAGCAGACGAAGTCACGGGTTCAGCTAGTATATTTAATAGAGATATCAAAGTATTTATTGACTCATCACGATATCTCTGGATCCATAAGGCATAAAGACTTGAAATTTGGTAGGAATAATCCTTTTGCCGTGTAGAGGTCAGCTAAGGACGGATTTCACGAAATTCCACCCGGAAGGGACTGTGGGGATGTTAGTATAAAAAATTAAAATTTTCACATTAAAAAAATTCAAACTTCACATTTACAAACTATATCTTTTATGGTATGTAAAACTTGGTTAGAATTTTTTTTACATAATGGAATTTATCCAAAGTAAATTTTAGGAAATTCCACCCTCAAGGGCAGTGCGGGTATGTTTCTTATTTATAAAACAATTTGCTTAAATTAATGAAAATGCTACCAAAAAAACATTCCACGCAGACGAAGTCGCTGGTTCAGCTAGTTCCTAATAAAACGAAACCTGGTGGAACTTTATAAACCTGTGTGAATTTAACAATACTTTTATAGAGCATAACATATGTAAAATAGAACCAGATTAATTTATGGAGAAAGTGTTTTTAAAATTCTGTTTACATGTATAATATTTTAGATTTCAAAGCACATCCATTTGAATAATTTAGACCTCGGTAGGTTTTTTATTCTTTTTATACCGTTTATACCGTGGATTTTTTACCGTTTATATTATTGGTACCTTAGCTTGATCTGCGACTTCGTGGAATAGTGTTTTTGGGTAGCATTTTCAATAATGTAGTCTTAAAATTTTACGATTAAGATGTACTCGTATATAGCTTATTGTCCTTTCTGAGCTTTAATTATCTGTACACCAAATTTCATTGCAGGTTTAGTAGATTTGGCGTGTAAAAGTGATGGAGAGACAGAGTTATTTTCGCATTTATAATATTAGTAAATATTACAATGGCGACCCGAAAATTGTTCATTAGAATAATTCGATGATTACCTCTATTATAACTGCTTTATTGGTCTAGTGGTTAACATGTTCGACTGCAGACGTGAGGTCCTGGGTTCGAGTCACGGGTCGGTCCAATTCAAATATGAATATTGAGTTTTATATTAATATTTTCTCAATATTTGCCCGAAGTTGGTGGTGTGCTCCACCCCCGTGCCTCGAAGATCACGTTAAGCCGTCGGTCCTGCGCTTGATCTCTCTCCGGTCGTGTCGGATTCCCGTCACATCGGACTATGAGAGTGGAGGAATAGAGAGTGCACTTGTGTACTATGTCTGCCAATCTGCAGTGGAGCAGCGTGGTGGGTCTATGCTCTAAAAACCCTCGCTCCTCGGAGTGAGGAGGCCTGTGCCCAGAAGTAGGACGTTAATGGACTGCTACGTACAACCTCTATGATTGAGACTTCGGTGCATAATAACCGAAATAAGAGAGAAGATTTACCTAATTAAGACAATTCTACAAACAGTGTAATTCCATACATATTCTCTTTATTTTTCAGTACTATACAAGAGTACGTACAATTTACATTTTTGCTGCACATAGTGAGAATATCTATAAATAGGACAACTGCTTAAATGAAGCATCTTGTGATAAAATTAGGTCCCTTCAGATTCTACTTATTCAAGACGACCAAAATGTCTTAACAAAATCTATGGAAATTGGTTTAGGGCTATTGATACGTTTTTAATTGCAATATGAAGTAATAATAAACAAATGCTACTTTAGGATATGTCCGCATTTTTAAGATATATTTAGAAAAAAAAATTAAATCCAAAAAGATACTTATAATTGAACATAAAAGTGTCAAGGAATAATAAACGACATGAAATTCTTGTGTAATAAATTACACGCCTGCATAACACGTTGCATAAAAGGATAAAGGATTTTGCTAAAAGATAACGACTTCGGTATAATTGCATGGCGAGACGATTGTGTATCTAATTTTATTCCTGCAATCCTCGTAATAGTTAATTAATAAACAAAGAATATAAAAAATAAAGGCAATTCCTACGCTGTTTGGTAAGAGCGTATTATTAAATTAACTGCCTCATTGGTCTAGTGGTTAGCATGTTCGACTACAGACATGAGGTCCTGGGTTCGAGTCCCGGGTCGGGCCAGTTCAAAAATCAATATTGAGTTTTCTATTAAGATTTTCTCAATATTTGCCCGAAGTTGAGAAGTTGGCGCTTCGCGATCCACCCCCGTGCCTCGGAGAGCACATTAAGCAGACGGTCCTTCGCCTGATCTCTCTCCGGTCGTGTCGGATTCCCGTCACAACGAACTATGAGAGTGAAGGAATAGAGAGTGCACTTGTGTACTATGCCTGCCAATCCGCAGTGGAGCAGCGTGGTGGGTCTATGCTCTAAAAACCCTCGTTTCTCGGAGCGAGGAGGCCTGTGCCCAGCAGTGGGACGTTAAGGGGCTGCTACTTACTTTTTAATTTTACTATTATAAATTATTATTGGAAAAAGTGTATTTGAACTTGAGTAGATGGAAAAAATTGAGGCAAATCACAAAGTCTGTACATATTTTATAGACAACTTGTTTTTAAAGCCAATAGAAATTGATACAATAGCAATGTCAAAGCAATACGTAAGAAACCTAAATAATAAGGGAAAAGGTATTAAGAAAATGGAAGCAGATTGAATGTTTTTAATTATTTTCGTACAGGATCAACTTTCTTCCGCGAATTTGAGGCTTTACTTGAAATTAGGTCAGTTTAAATAAAGAAACGGAAAAGCAAACAACGAAGGAAAATAACAACCACTTAGCAACGCAAGACCAAATCTCGTGTTTCAATCGAGTACAAAATGAGATATACAAATAAAATATCTTAAAGAGTTCGCTTAACAAAACAATAATATTACATCCTTACAAAACACCCGTAAATTTCGGCATACGATAAATATAAAGGTTTGTTTTCGTTTCCCCATATTTGGTTACCGACATGAGAATTAATATAAGTTTCTCACAATAACTTTTCAGCTAAAAAAATGTGTTTCTAAAGTAAAACTTCTATAGGCACCCTTGGCTTGGGGCATGAGCTGGTGAATGCGTGACGAGAGCGTTACAAAAAGTGTGATGGAAATGGAGATGGAGATATAAGTCAGTGAATATAGAAAGAGAGAAGTCGCGGGTACAAATTTTCATTGCGCTTTTCAATGAAGGAAAACATTGTGAAGACACCTGTATATCCTGGGAGTAATTCTGGGATATGTGAAACCTAAAATACCCCTCTCTTATGAGTGAGGAGGCCTGAGTTCAGTAGTGGATTTAAATAGACCGCTACTTCATCGAAATTAAGTCAAACTAATTCTAGATATTCTAGATAGTAGATTCTAGACAATTATTAACGCCGTCTAGGAGAAACTTCTCGAATGCTGGACAAAAAGGAAGAAACCCTTAAACTTTTCACGTAAGCTTTCAAATAGAACTATACAACTGGGCTCTTGAACTTGAAAACCATACATTATTAGTACAAAAGGTAGCACAGTAATAAATGATTTATATTTGAAGTACTGTACTACAAAATTAAGATTTTATACTTGACTCTTGATACGTAGTGATTGTGGATATGTGAGCTAATATGATATTAGGAATTCAGTACAACAGAAATCGACCGATGCTTGCTATGCAAGGCTTTAATTAAACCACGGGCTCTCTACACGCTTTACATATCGTACGATATGTATAATATTTAGACAGCTTCCGTAATAGTACTCTTTAGCTAGCAGATATACAGTGCGTATTCAAATCAGCAGCGATATATTCAAATATCTAGATAACAACTAATCTTGGACTGTATTTTCCCTTTAAATGAGATGTGTAACTTCTTAAGCTTTTATTATACTAAATAGTAGGAATTCAGTTAAATAGAAATCGACCGTTGCAGCAAAGCAAATGCTCACCATTGCTCTAATGATAATAAAGTTAAAGCGCATCTGTGACACATCGCCTTTTTTAATTGGAGCTTTTAAATTAAAGATCGACAACCGGCTGTTTTTGGGAACAGCGTCTGGTGAAGAAACGCTTTGTGAGTCAACAGGAACGTGGAAAAAATACGTTGTAATGAAGTAGCTGTCGTTATAAACGGTGTTATGTGATAGAATGGGGACACACTCCGAGGATTCTGTATCGGCTTGCACTGGAATAGGGTTACTGAGAACATTTCGATTCAATTCGTTTTTATTTATAAATGTACAAAAACAAACACACTGATGTTAGTAATGTTCCAGTAAGTTTTCGTCAAATTGTTTTTTTTCATTGAGACGAAAAGATAAACTATAGTAATACAAATGTATGTTATGGAATTATATCTCATTATACAATAAATTATGTTATTAACAAAATTGTATATACAACAAACTTGTAAAACCATTATTCAGAGTGAAGTAGGTTGAGAAATCATGTTTTGGGTTGAGCCTTCGCATTTTTAACAAGATACCGTACTCAGTTTTCATTTTCCTCCATATATGTTTAAGAAATATGTACAAAACATACATTTAGAAAAGGCATTTTGTAATATTGAAGATTATTTAAGCGATAAAAATGTTTGGACTAGACTCCAGTTGCACACAGAGGCTAAATATTACATATTTTAACATACAAAACTAACTTTAAAAGAGTAACCGTTAATTTTCTTGCTGGTTTCTTCTCAGCGGATTCATCTTTCCGAACCGGTGGTAGATTTGTTACCAACAGGCAGATTATTGATGATACAAAAGTGCTTTTTGAGTCTACTTAAATATATTGATTTCGATTTCGAAGAATTTCCATGTATCAAAGGTTACGTTGATGTTAGCTTTTTTTTTTTATTGCTAACAGATTAGCGCTTCACTGTGATTTCACCTGATGGTAAGTGATGATACAGTCTAAGACGGAAGCGCGCTAATCTGTTAAGTAGCAATATACCGCTTACGTCGCATCGTACCGGAATACAAATCTCTTTGTTTGGCGGTACGTTTTTGCTGGTAGGGTGGTAACCAGCAACGGCCGAAGCCTCCCACCAATCCAGATTCAGACAAAAGAAAATACAATTTCCTAAATTCGTCCTACCGGGGATCAAACCCAGGACCTCCGCTAGCAAAGCGAATACTCGCACCACTGCGCCAGCGAGGCCGTCACAAGTCGAGCTTAATCAAAAGTAAGTTTTTCAAGCTTGACTCAATTATTGTGGAACATAAAATACATTAATTTACAAACTGTACTAAATTATTAATAAGCGTGACTTTATTTTCATTTATCTCTATAAATACATATACATTATTACGCGTTAGTTACTCCCAATTATTGTTCAGATATTACTTTATAAATTATATTTATTACACGATTAACCGCGACATCTATTGAAAGCTGACGTAAAAGTGTTGAAGATTACTTTCTATGCATGGTTATTGGCATTGGAATGGCCTCGTTTTTTTACTCGTTTAAGTTTTAATCAAAATCCGTTTAACACCTGCCAACAAGCATAATATACATCGATAAAGACAACACAGACGGCGCGTAAATAAAATCCAATATTGATGAAATTTGCATTTTTATACCCGAAATCGGTTATTGCATGAAATCAGAATATGATATTTTTTCCAATTTTAGCACTAACGCACGATCAATATCACGCCAGTTCATTATTGACCGGTTTAGCCTTATAAGTTTACCAGTGCAAAATCATATTCATATTCCCTGTTAACATTATACGGCCATTGGTTTGTAAACTTACGTATAATGAACAAATATTGCCATTTATTAAAATTTAGCATTGCTAAAGGTAAAAAATTAATTGCATAAATAGGTACTGAGGTTTTAATGTAACTATCCTAACTTGGATTCTTAGGCGAAGAGTGCCAGCTTTAATTACATCTCGGGCTCTCTGTAAAACAATTTTTTGGCCTAAGATTAAAAATATTCCGTCATAGTTTCGTTTTGTTAGGAAAGGTTTCGGATTCGAATCTTATATTGGCATATTTAGGACATAGTACTTTCTAAATTGCTTTGGTCTGCTGTCAAGCTAAGACGGATTACGATACAAATACAAATACAAAAATCTTTATTTCACAAGTTAATAAATATCCAATATGACATTGCTGCAGGAACCTACACTAGGTAATCCTGTGTCGTGGGGTCCTGACTATACCCAGTTATGCATATTTATAGTTACTTGTCGCTCTTGTTACAACATAAAGACAAATAATTTGGATCCCAAGTCATCAAGATATGATTGGTAACGAAAAAACAAACAGAGAAAACAAGGCGAGTAGCCAATTAAAATTACTCGACTCCTGATGAAAGGAAAAAGTAAAAATAAATACTTAGACAAGAATACTGTAAATATATTAAATTACAAATAATAAATACCTATGTATATCTCGGAAATCTAAAACCTTAAATTTCCGAGATAGAGGGAGAAAAAAAGGACGATATGTTAGGAATTTAATTGTCATTGACATTACAAATGACGAATTGTATATAAAATGCCACGTGTTATGCGATAATGTTAGAATTTATTAACTAAATTTTTAATTTAGAAAAGAGAATTATGAAATATTTTACATTTTATAAAAAAATAGTAGTTTAAATTGTTAAATTACGAGTGGCAAATTAAAGTGTTATTTGTATATATTAAAATTAACAAACCTTCAAATGAATTAGCATAAAAAAGCTGGCCATCTTCGTGAGGCTAAGCACGCGTTTCATCCGTAATAATTTTACCCTCATGCGCCTAAAGAAGTCTCACTTGAGGAATAACGGAAGGCTGCGGAACTATCAATAGTCTGTGATAGCTCTTCTAGAAAATACTTGTTACAAATATATTATATAATTAACTCAAGACGTCACCCTAATGAGTTGTATTAAAGCCGCAAGTGCGTCACGTTTCGACAAATTACTGGAAACTTGATTCAGAGATGTATCACTTTACGCTATCTCTTCCTACTGTGAGAATATTTTAAAACAACTGTTATCTATTGAGTTCCAAGTTTGTTTTAAAAAAAAATTACATAATATAAAACACAAAAATTATTTATATGTATTTCCGTTTCAGACTTAAAACCATCAACTGTTGAAATGTATTGTATTTACTAGCTGATTCGAGCAACTTTGTCTGTGTATACTTGATTAAAGTTACATCTATTTGATGTCTATCTAACAATGTTGCCAGCAGAACTCATACTTAACGGTCTCTCGGTTAAAATAACATTAAAGCAAGGTTATAAACAAAAGTGATTTTATGTCGTAAGTCGTAACAAATCTACCAAAATTATACAACAATTTTAATGAATCAAGTCAAATCTCTGTAACAGGAAGTTCTTAAATATGGAGATAAATGAAAAACGATCACTGAGTGATAGCGCGATCTCCTAAACCTTAGAAATAAACGTGAGATTGAGCATACTGACACCTTGGTTACTATTTAATAATATTTTTACTCATTTACGCACAGGATCGGAAACTTAGTAGGTGCAACCCCAGGGTAACTTTATTTTTTTATTACCTGACAGTTTAGCGCTTGACTGTGCTCTCACCTGATGTTAAGTGATGATAAAGTCTAAGATGGAAGCGCACTAATCTAGTATGAGGTGACATGCCGCTTACGGTTTCTACGCAGCATCGTACCGGAACACAAATCTCTTTGTTTTAGAGGTACGACTTTTCTAGTAGGGTGGTAACTAGCCACGGCCGAAGCATCTCCCCAGACCAGATAAATTAGAAAATGCAATTTTCCTAAATGTGTCCTACCGGGCCCGAAAGCGGGACCTCTGCTAGCAAGTCGAGTACTCGCACCACTGCGCCAGCGAGGCCGTCATAGCATTTAATAAGGAAGCAAACTGTGGTTTACGCTGGTTAAACTTTGACTACAATCTCACCTATATATATATCTCTCTCATAAACCTGATAAGCTAACCTGACAAGAGACAAATGACAAAAATCGTTAATTTAAAAAACAAATTATGCTAAAGAAAATAGATTTTCCTGTTTATTTCTTTGTATTAGAATGAAAAGTAACATGATGTTAAGCTGACACTACACCGTCCTATTTATACAATAATACAAATTTGACACAACAGAAATTGGTTGATATGTTTTCCAAGATAGTTTTATTCAATTATTGTATATTACGTTTTTTTACACTTACTTAACAATTTTACCTGCAGTCGTAAAGTTAAAGGAACTGTTAAAACCCTCTCCACTTCGAACATGTATCGTTTTAAATGGCTGGATTAAATTCGGTGCATTTGGATATGGATTTGGATTATAAATGTAATAATTTATTTTTAGGATATTTTACTGCAAAAAAAATCACCTAAATTTGTACGTTATATTTTTCTTGACGCAATAAGTTCGATATTTGATTTTAGACTGTTATTTGTAACCGATTTAGAATAAAGTGGACTCGTAGAAAAAAAGGAAGCCAAAAGTGCACTATATTAATAGATATTTATTTATACTTAAATAAAAGTCAAAGTCAAAGTGTAAATATTTTTTATTTGTTGCATTTAATAGTGAGCAAGAAGGGATATGAGGGGTGTCGGGACGAGTCAAATGTATTGCAGTTTCTAAACGCCTCGCCTCACTTGAACTACAGCAATACAATACAAAATACTTTATCGCACGTAAGTTTTTAAAAATATACACTCTTAAAATCCAACTATTATTGCATAAAGCTGGCCTTATCACTAAAAGTGCCTTCAACTAGTATGGATATATATTTCTATTGATATTAAATATTGTTGTCTTTCATAGCTTAATATATAATTGTATAACATTTATTATAAATTCGGGAGTTGCTTGGCAAAGATTGCTCAAAGCAATTGGGCCGCCTTTGCACGTAGGTTAATTAGTATAATATTTCTTTGTAATAAATTATGTTAACTTGACACTATGTGCCATAAAGAATTTTCTATCTATCTAAAACTAATACAGGCAACCTAATGTGTGAAAATGCTCAATCGTACGAAATGGGTTGATGCACAAAGTATTATTAAATAAACATACACTTAAATTACAAATTAAGACTTAGACAAGAATACTATACTACATTAAATATATATAATAAATACCTATATACTATCATTCTAAGACTGAGTATAAAAAGAAGGTTACTATTACAAACTCTTTTGAAGTCATGTCGTACTCAACATAACATAACGGCCTATGAACGCACAGCTTTACTACGTCTAGTGCCAAAGAAACGAAAGATGAAGTTTCGCTTATTGCATAAAAAGCTTCTCGGTAATTCCCTTTCAACTTCATGCTACTTTTCACTCAAGCAATTCCGACTATTGTCCGAATATTGAAAATGTTAAAAGAAACACGCGGCGTTTTCTTTTGAAATCAAGGCACTTTTCTCATAAATGACACCTCGAAGCGAACTTTGAAATGCACTCCTTATTTTAAATGAATGAATTTAAAAAACGACTTCCTTCTTTTAAAGAAGAACCTTTTTATCTTTTGTTTGTGGGGGATAAATTAATTACTCATTTTAGTACAATACTTACTCGATGCAAAAGCTTTTCAATCACACAGACGGATCATTATTAACATCTTATCTTCATCCACTCTTAAATATATAAAAACACACACACATTTCTCTCTCTTGTGCAAATTGCCAGTAATAATACGAGTAAAATACGTCCTTATTCACCCATTCAAGTTCAAATATATGTTTTTTAATTTTTATTACATGGGACTTGATAGTAATACAATTATTCCAAATATTCATTAATTATTTAAATTAATCGTATTTATTACAAATTGTACAGTGCCATCTATTAAATGATCACGTAAAAGATGCTTCCTTCTACGTAAATAGTTAAAGGAATTCCTGCTTTTACAGCGAAGTTATGGCTTTATTTATTTTAACAAAGTTGTTTTCAGGTTTTATATTACAATTATTAATGTATTGATATTTATAATGAATTTTTTGTTCGTATAATATTCTATACATTTTTTAAGCACTACGTGTTTGCTTTTACTTCAGAATTTTCTCTTCTCTAATGTCTGTTTAGAAATTGATTCTACAACATGGTGTCTTGTCTATCATTTGTAAAAGTATGTGAAAAATACTTTGATTTTACAAATTAATAATTAAACGCTTTCATTTTGAAACCTTTCAGAAATTCGAGAGCAAAAAAGAAAGAGTTTGTTTCTGAAACAAGTGTGGTTCACCATTAAACACGTTAATTGGCGACTGGCGAGAAGAGAGCGTGACAATGGTACAAGATTGCGCTTCGAGTAGAGTGACTATGTCTTCATATGTAAATAATCACAATCCGTAACATTGTGTATGTACAAAACTTCGACGACCTCGGTGGCGCAGTGGTGCTCCTACTCGATTTGTTAGCAGAGGTCCTGGGTTTGATTTGAAATTTAGAAAAATACTAATTTGTCTGAGTCTGGACTGGTGGAATTTCGGCTGTGGCTAGTTACCATTCTACCAGTAAGCAACTGCCTCATTAGTCTAGTGGTTAGTAAATTGGGCTACGGTCATGAGGCCCTGAGTTCGAGTCTCAGGTAGGACCAATTCAAAAATCGATATTGAGTTTCCTATTAAATATTTTCTCAATATATGCCTGAAGTTGGGAAGTTGGGGGTATGCTTCACCCCCGTGCCTTGGCAAGCACGTTAAGGCGTAGGTGCCGCGCCTGATCTCTTTTCGACCGTGTCGGATTTCTGTCACATCGGCCTATGAGAATGAAGGAATAAAGAGTGCACTTGTGTACTATGCCTGCCAACCCGCAGTGGAAAAGTGTGGTGGGTTAATGCTCTAAAAACCCTCTCTTCTATGAGCGAGGAGGCCTGTGCCCAGCAGTGGCACGTTAATGGACTTCTACTTACCATACCTGCATCATCACTTACCGTCAGGTGACATCACAGTCAAGCGTAAAGTCAACAGTTTTTTTATTTATAAATTTCCAAAGTAACAATTATTTATTACCTGTCCCTGAGAATCAAAATATGACTTTTGAAGAAAATAACGTAAAATGCGTTTGTAATGTAGATGTTTATATAATTTCAATTTTAGAGAACCAATATTATTTCTCTCAATGACCGATACGTATTAGCAAATTGAGTTTAGAGATAAATAGAACCACAAACTGTCTGTAAAATTTCAACCAATTTGTTGTCACCCTAACTGAAAGTTCAGATGCAACCACTATAGGATACAAACGTAAACACTGCAAATTATAACTTAAGTGGTCTTACATTATTTGATTTTTGAAATTGAAACTCGGCACCTTTTGAATTTTAATGCAATCCAAAATGAGAACATCCTTTTTAAAGAAGTGTCATTGATATTCATATAATATATATACGTGTAACATTGAATTGCACCTACTCCTAAATACTATTGCGTTTTAAAATCTGAAACACTCAAAATACTACTCCAACCTTACATTAAACACTGACATTGTATTAAGTAAAGGGATTATTTTTGATAAGCTCTTTTACACTAGAGTACGTAGTTACGAGTGCAAAATGCGCGTTTTTATATTGACGTATTTAGCTACTTCTAATGGTGGTTTGTTTTTAAATTCTTAATGCTTATGTTTTAAAACTCATGCTTTCCATACATGTGTCATTGAAATTTTCAACCGTTAACAAATTCACTACTCAAGTTTAAATAAACCTTTTTCCAATCCGCAGTGGGGCAGAGTGATGGGTTTATGCTCTAAATACACCTGTACTACAGGTGTGAAGGCTTGAGTGGGACGTTTATAGGCTCCTACTTACTTTTCTTACTGGATGATACTAGATCTTTAGACAGTTGCTTCAAAAATGAATTAATTAACGAATAGTTATTTATCAAAAAAATATATGATCGCCATCTATTGAAACCTCTTCTAAATGGTTTAAAGATCTTTTGTTGATCTATGAACTGAGTGTCAGGAAATCATGATAAATTGCAAAGAAATCGATTTTTTATCACACGTTATTAAATGTATCGAATCTATAAACATCCAACTGCAGAGTACCCTCCTCACACATAGAAGACTCAACTTTTTTACAGTATATACCCACCACACTGCTCCTCTTGCGCCAGGAATAAACAGGATTTTATTAAAAAGCACAAAGACAGAGTTGCTTAACAAAAATTACGAAAATAATACTACTAAGACATAGTGCCTTTCAAGGATTCGAACTCGTGTCGCGTCAAAAAGAATGTTATTATTTATTCATTGGGTCACCACGACTCTGGTTTAATTAATTAATCTATGTCTACGAGTATATCCTTCGAGGACAGTACGAATTCAATAAATCGAAAAAATTATAAACTACAAACAATAAAATGTGCTTGTATCTGTACACGTCAAGGAAGTGCAATTTCTTTCCATTATATTGTATTAAATATTTTTAATTTAAATTCGTATTCTAAGACAAAACTGACACTTCAGTATATTTACTAAGACATACGTGACGTGTAATAAAAAGAACATTTAATATTGTATGTGTATAATATGTTTTTCAAAAGAAAAACATATTATACACATACAATATTAATTTCATTTCTCACATTAAGTTAAAGCTTGTTTCAAATACGATGAAGCGTATAGCGCTTTCAATATACTCGTATATGTATGAATACAATTTCAACATTAGCATTTCGCGGTATAACAACATGCCCAGCAGAGTAATTAAATCTTAATCATTCGCTATTCTCACTAGGGACCCGACATTATGACACTGTTCCCAGAAGTTATGAGGGAAGTTCACCGCTTAAGATGTAAGGGATCTGGGTCATAGACCACCAGCGCTCATTTAATGTGACACCTGCTCTAAGCCACGGCGATTTCATAGAAATGATGCTGTGAGAAATTATACGTGGATGTACGACACAAAATTTGGTAAAGGTGATTATAGATGCGGCAACTTTATTAGCACACTTTTATTCGTTCCACCTGTATAAATAAATACATCGAAAAGATTGCCAAACTTCATTACCTAGGAATATACCAACACGTAAATCTTGTGAATAAAAGAAATATACACACCGGCATATTTAGCGGAACATAAAAAAAACATAATAATAAGTATCATAATCTTATATGATACTGATATCAAATATTTTTTTAAGTTCCGCTAAATATGCCGGTGTATATATTTCTTACTTCCTTCTATATTATACTATTAAATTTTATTTAACATTTAATTTGTAATTTTATTTAAATATGTATAGTTTTAATCCCTAATTGTATTACACGCCACATTAGGTATTTAATGGCAATAAAATGACATAACACCCAAACAAAGACAAGATTTAAAAGGACGAAACCTTTTGAGTTACGGGAATACGTCTTTTTTACGTCCCGCTCGGCTCCCAGATTCAAATCATTTTATTATGCATATCTTTTAAGATTGTTTTAATATAACCGTTTTTATGGAAACCTATATTTTACTCTCTCTTAGCCTCTCTATTGCGCGATGTATACGAAGTTACGCGGGTTAGGGTAGTAATTGAAAAACATCATCATGAGGATCATCAAAAAGAAGAAAAAATTTACACTAACTGTTTAGGTACATTAAACATACCCAGGTAACATTAAATACGTTTTTTTCTTATGTACCGAGATACAAAAATATTTCATACCAAACTCTAATTTATTTTATTCATTTGTAACAACAGTAAGGTGAAATATACCAATTATCAATATCATCATTGCGTTTTTCTTCTAAAATATAGTTAGTTAAAAAGAGTGGAATGTAATTAAAGACAAACAAAACTTGTTTTATCTTTCAACGTATGATAATAGAAACAGTACCAAAAGTACCATATCTACAGGTTTCGTACACCCTCGCTTTAGTCGATCTAAGCAAGTAGGTCAATACATTATTTATAGTTCGCACGTCAGCAGACAATCTGCATCGCTTGGAAACGGTTTGCCCGTAAACGCAATGTTCTGCACTTACTTTGGCACCAACAATACAACAGAAGGTGTATTTATAGACGCGAGTTAGTAACAAAATACACGGGTCAACAGAAAAATTGACTTAACAGACAAAATTATGGCCGCTGGCTTCATGCGGTCCGTCAGTTGTTACGGTGCGACCCGAAAGCAAACAAATAAGAGCAAATATATGTTTAAAAATGCAAAAAATGTGCTTATTATACGAAATGTGGCTCGCAACAATGTCCTCAACACAAACATCTGTGGCCCTCCTATACAAAAAAGGTTGCCGACCCTAGGTTTAGTTTATATATAGGCCAAATGGAAATATGTATATAGCATTAAAAAGTTTTATTTTCTATTTAAAAGAACGTTTGAATGACTATAATGTCTTTACGTTTTATAACCACAACCATAAGCAAAGTTTATGTAAAATCATAGAACAAAAGGACAAGTAACGAATATTAGTATAGTAATCTATTGAAAGCTCATGTTAAAAGTTTAAATGTATATTTTATGTGAAAAGTTTAAGAAGTTTCTGCTAGATAGCGTAAGACTTTAATTCTTTCATATCAGGTATTTAGCTTATACAAGTTTATCTTTTAACTTTCTGTTATACAGCTAAAATATCTGGTTCAAATCATTCAGTATTTTATTATATACTTCCCAATATTTTATTAATCTCATGTTAAAATTTTGGTAGTAATAACAGTATCCCGTCTCAGAGAGGTCATCAACAACGTACTTGCGCATGATTAATTTTCTGTAATACTTCAAAAAGAAACCTATATCATAATAATTCAAGAAATTAACCTGAAGCTGATTCCTACAAACAAATGTCTACTGAATATGAAGACAGTAATATAAACGGAAATAGATTGAACCAACTCGCTATAATTCACGTAAACAAACATCAAATTAACGCGTAAAGTTAATTATAAACTTAGTTTCTAGAGAAAATCCCTAGTGACGATGAAACCGTTCTAAACATT
This sequence comes from Elymnias hypermnestra, assembly GCA_015832385.1. Lineage (NCBI taxonomy): Eukaryota > Metazoa > Arthropoda > Insecta > Lepidoptera > Nymphalidae > Elymnias > Elymnias hypermnestra. The sequence goes on from JACTOM010000056.1 coordinate 848,579, forward strand.
TAAACCAACAGTTCATTTTCACAGCGGGAACAGTTTTCCGTTTGTGTTGCTCACCAACTATTAATAATCTAATAGTCATCAGAGAAAATATGGAAGGCGTGCCTGTGTTACTTCGCGCTTGTCGAAGCTATTAACAGTTGGGTAATACGATGTTATATTTCAAAGAACCAAAATTAAGACGATACTAATTGTGAAGCGTAGTTTCAAAAACCACTAAAACGATTTCATGCCTCCCAATTACATATGAAGTACAGTATATATTTTTAAATAACTTTACTATATGTGTCAGATCGAATTTCATCCACAGCTGCGTCGTTGGCTATAAATATATATATATCCACAAAGTATAAAGAAGAATCAATATCATATCACCCCATTTATTCACTTTTGTTATCGCATTTTAAATATATGTAAATGTGTTTCTTGAGTAACTCTAATAGATAAGTACTAGATGGCGCTGGCATCAACTGTACTGTTTGAACGCTATACCGCGGATATTTTGGTGTCAAACAATAAAGAACTAAAGATTAATTTATATGGTGTAGATAAACATAGTGATATATTAACTTTTTATAACGTTTCTTTGTTTTTACAGGTGGTATTACTTACCCGCTTGCCAACAGTGTGGTGCAGCAGTCGACTCAACGCATCACACTGTGGCAAAGTGTACAGCCTGGGGACCTCAACGTCACCTCCTGGTGGCAATGATTGGCGGTGATCTCTCGCTGGGGAGCATTATAGGTGCGATGCTCTCCAATAATAGGATGTGGGCCGGAGTATCCTACTTCTGCGAGACCGTAGTCTCGCTTAAGGAAGCCCATGAGCGAGAGAGGGAGAATGCAGCGGATGCTCCCGCTCACCGCCGAAGGAGGCAGGGTACTAGGCGGCGCGTGTTTGTGTGCCTCCTTCCACCTCCTTGAATCCTCAGTTGGACTAATCTGAGGTACCAGGGACGAATGCGAAAAATGAAAACCAGGTGCCTCACTTACAGATGAAGAGGGTTCCGCTGGGTTTTAGTGGGTATTTTGAGGTCTTCTCCCTCACTGAGTCCCACACTCCTGATCTGCAGGTTGGGGTTCGTGCCTAAATGCATTTCCCAGCGAAAAAAAAAAGTGGTATTACTTAATATTGTATCTAGATAATAAGTGTTTTTTTCCAACGTGTATAATTTAAAATAAAACTTTGTTTTTACAGAGCAACACATAGTTCAATTTATCATCAGAGGATTAAAACTAAAGACTATCTTATAAAACGACATAAAATGTTAATATATCACTATTTTTGTCTAAACTATATGAATTAATATCTTTCTCGTTAGTTCTTTTTAACAGCTTAATTTTTCGACACCAAAATGTCAGCTGCATAGCGATCAAACAGTACAGGAGATGCCAGCGCCATCTAGTACGTATCTATTAGAGTTATTCAAGGTAGATATTTACGTATATAACTATTAAAACATGTTATTAGTCCAAAGTAAGTACAGATACAATTTTTCAATCTTCGAAACGGTGTCTTATAACATTACGTATCTTTTACTTGACTTTTTATATGTAGGGGGTGTCGATATATAAAACGAAGTCGTAATTATAACACCATTTATGACTGAAGAACGTCTGAATCGATTTTAATGATCACTTATTTGTCAACTTCGTTTTCGCTCTGAATACAAGTATAACTATTAATATTTCGGAGAAATAAAAGGATAAATATAATCAAGAAAGACATTGAGGTACAAAATAAGTACTCGAATCGCAATATAAAGAAAAATATAAGATACCATAGACAATAACTGTCAAATCGATTGAGCTGCATCATTAGATATCAGAAATAGGATCTCTACTGAGCTCATTAGGAAGTCAAATTAAATTTTATATACAAATTCTATATATTGTCAACATTATTTTAACTACTTTGAATATGAAATTTTTAAAATGTCTACCCGATTAGCTTCGCATAATACATCCTTTCATAGAACTGATTACTCAATTTTTCACGAGATAGTAAACTACGAGGATAACACTAGGGGAACAGGTATTTTGACATAATAGGAGCGAAATTAAATAGAAGGCCAACAGCTCAAAAATCTTTCCGAAGCACAAGATTGTAACACATCGACAACCTCCCAAGTTAAGGCATATACTAATGATTTTATAACAGAAACGTCAATATAAAATGTATACGAAGTCAAACTGAAGATCTTCTGGACCTAACCGATAGACCAATAACGAATTAGTTAAATTAATTTAAATATAACAGTATTGTTAATGTCATTATCTATCCGAAAATAAAATATAACTGGATCAAATTAACACCTACCGTAGAAGGTTACCAACCTTTTTTATAATCATTGATTGATGTACGATAAACAAAAAACTGTTAGATTTTAATCACCGATAGAATATGGATTGTTTCTGTGAATACTAAAATGACGGAGCATTGACTCGTTAATTATGTTTTTTATGTATTGTTAGCACTGGTATAACGACAGATAGAGTAAAAATGAAACCATATACAGTTTCTGTAGTTTTGCCGGTGTAATTCCGAATGCTATGTTTTATCTAAAATAAAGTTAAGTACTCCTTATAACAGCAGCTCTCAGCCAGTGAAAGTCTCGTCATAATCGATTCAACCATTTTAAAGATATGTCGACACAAACAGACACAATATTTAAACTAATTTCTTCGATATAAGTAACGTGAGTTTCATAGACATTTAGTAAAAAGCTGTTCAATAGAAAGTTTTACCAGATAAACTAATTTTATTTATTTATCTAGATTGAACATTGAACAAGTGACAACCAATAGTAGAAAAAAGTGGGAGGTAATGAAACTTCTTTGGCATATACATACATGCATAGTATCACGCCTCATTCCCATAGCGGTAGGCAGAGACCGCGGCCTTCCACTTGCCACGATCCTTACATATCTCCTTCGCTTCTTTCATTCTCATTAAACCTTTCATAAAAGTTCTTAGGTTTAGAGTACTCTTGACCTGGCTCTTATTTAATATGTCTTCCTTCGAACTTACACGTTAAATTTTGGCTCATATACCCTTTTTGTCAGCCTCCTGTCATTCATTCTCTCCACGTACCCAAACAATCTAAGCATACCCTTCCTAATTTTATTCACTAAATCTTCTTTTATACCACAACATTCTCTTACCACTCTATTTCTTACTTTGTCACTTAGTTTCAATCAACTCATACTTCTCAACGCTTTCATCTCTACCGCATTTATTTTACTTCTATTTTCCTTCTGCCATACCCAACTTTTACTACCATACATAAGTGTTGGCACCAGCCAGTTTGGCCCTTTGATACATTCTGGCCCTGGCATATTACATTCTACAAGATAATTTCATTTTATATAGCAGTATTTTGTCGTAATTAATTCTAAATTAAGTGTAATTCAGTAAAGTAAATACACTGAATGGACGCTTATACAAATTAACACATACTTGCCTCATTTAACGTAACGCGTAACGAAACGATTTCCCAACCGTGCTATATAAAGTTTCACTACAAAAAGCCATCTAGGATACCTGCCTATTATAAGGGATATTTGTACGTTAGATACAGTCGCGAAAATCAAAGCTTTTGTGCTTAGATTAAGCCATGTCCCGAGATTTTTGAGCATAGAGGTCAGCTTTCTCCCTGATGTTCTTTTCCTGTATTAGAAGTTGAAGAAATTAGTAATTTTTGTTTCACAAGTGTTTGTGTTTCATAAATCTGCAAACTATAAACTGAAACGGTCGTCGATAAGGAACGCACTTACGTGGGCGATGACGACTTATAGTGATCCTTGCATTGATCGTTCTTGCATAAACTAAAATTATACAAATAACAGAAGTAAACAGACGCATTGTATTTGCCAAGCGGTCCGTAGTGTAAACTGTAGTAATTCAGAGTAACGTAATTACGAAATATTAACCGATGTTGGACCAAATCCAGGGACATTGGACAAAGATGTGAAAATGTAAATCATTTGTGCGAAATTTGATTGTAACTGATTTAACGCGATCGTAACGCGCTTTATGACTGCGGTCCCATTAAATAGGCCGAATTACAAGCAATCATATAAATTTATGCAAAGCGATGTTGATTTTTAAAATTTAGTTTGAATTTAAACTTTAATTTTTTTGTTCAACATTGGCTGTGAATCTGGCAGTGTGGTAAGTATCGTCGAAAGAACTCTGATCATGAGATGGAGGAATATCTTTAGGCCCCTATAGCAGGGGTAGCGACGGTGGAGGCGTTGCGGCTCCGCTGGAAAATTAGCTATCGCGGTAACATGGAGCACTGTCATACAGAATGATGCAGGTGCTTACCGGATACAGTTGTTTTGGGAAGTACTTGTATCAGATTGCTGGCCGAGAGGAATCGCCTATTTGGCATGAGTGTGGTGCGCCCGTCGAGACGGCACACCATACCGTGGCAAAATGCCCAGCGTGGAGCCCTCAGCGGCATCTTCTGGTGTCACTGATTGGAGTTGACCTCTCGCTGGCCTGCATAGTAAGTGAGATGGTCGCCAGCAGAAGCAGGGTGGAGACCCGTGGCCTCCTTTAGCGAGACTAGCGAGACTGTTATCTCGCTAAAGGAGGCTTATGAGAGGGAGCGGGAGTTGGCTCCTGACGCCCCTGCTATCCGTCGCAGAAGGCTGGGTGGCAGAAAGCACGGCTATGCGCGCTTCCTCTCACTGACTTGAACCTCGATTCGGCTTCATCCGGGACACCAGTAGTAGCGTCAAAGTCTAACATAGAAAGACGATAATTTTTGTACAATGCTTACAACGCAATGTACTGGAATGCTCTAAGCTTGTTTAGCTTTAAAAACCGAATTTAAGTATCATATTTAAAAAAAAATAACTTTTTTACTTTTCTAATGGAGAGACTGTTAAACATGAGTTCTTCAGTGAACTTTAAATAGTCCTAAGTAGAGTAAATATATATATATATAATCAGGGTATACTAAAAAGGTGTTAAAAGTGTTAAAGGTAGTGTCACGTCTTTAGTAGTCCTATCCCGTGTAAATATGGTCGAAAACAGAGCGTAGTTTCTCATATTAGCAAACAATTTGCTGAATTTGAAGTTAATTTCTGGAGATTTAAAAAACGCCTGATAAGTGAGTCAATATAGTAGTTAAAAACTATCTACACGTTATTTCTGATGTGCCCAGTTTGGGAGATTTTGTTTGGTTGGTCTCAAAATATACAGGACAGGGGTAAAAAATCTATAAATTAACAATACTCTTCGCATTAAATAAATTTCGTAGAAAAAAGTAGGTATTTTTCGAGAAAGTAAACGTCACTTAGCATCACAACGGGTAGGTTTAATTCCCATTTGCACACTCATAAAGCTTCGTTTGTAACAGTCTTAGTCTAGGGCTGCCAAAATAAAAATATTTGTTTATACATTTTAAGTTATTATAATACAATACATAAAATTTGTTCCTATGCCGGAACAAAAGTGTTATAATGTTTGTTTCATTACAAATTTCCAAATTTAAATCCATTTATGATAAAGATTAAAAGTAATTAAAGTAAAACTTTACGATTTCTTACGATAAATAGTTTGTAACGTTACATGAAAACTAAATTAACAAAATGTATGTTAAAGAATAAATAATAATAAATTTAATACTAAAGAACAAAATGTCTTTAATTAATGCCTTAAAAATGAAATTGTGATTAGAGTATCAAAATATAATACAATAACAATACAATTGAAGTTTAACCATATAGCTGAAATTAAACTATAATATAGAAAATGCCAAATATTATAATAGTAAATGTCGATATTGCAGGTAACTTCCAATCTTTTCGTTTTAATCGTCTTTAAGCATGCCTAATATTGTACTAAGTGAACGAATTAAAAAGTGTTTTATGAACGATTAAAAATATGAATGATATAAATGTAAGGATAAGTGGGAATTGGTAAAAAACTAGTAGAAATTTTAAAAAGACTGAATACAGAGTTAAACGAACTTCATTTCCTTGTTGTGGTAACCCTAGACGTTGAACCCCTGATCTAGATTATGGGACCGAAGACCGTGGCTTAATTTAAGCGTATTAAGCTTCGTGGTTTCCATTCTGAGCGGAGTTATTAAGCGAATTCGGTGGCGTTTAATTCATATTGCTTTTGTTCTTTCCTTATTAGTACATGTTAGAAAATGAAAGGGATTAATTTTCCCTTAATTGAACTATAAAAAAAATAATATAAAAACAAGTAAAGTTAATTACAATGTATAAAAGTCCTTTATAGAAAGACATCTTTAAGGCTTTCACGCGAGCTGGATATTTTGTCGAAAAAAAAAACTTAATGATTTAACATTTGAAAAAGCAGTATTACCATCTAGTGACATCCACTAAAATGTTACAAAATGTATATTGAATTTAAAGAGATGATTAAAAAGAATTTTATGATCGGCTCCTTTGATTGCTGAAACGTTAGCGTTAGACTAAATTCTCACACGATGGTAAGTGATGATACAGTATAAGATGGTAGAGCGCTATCTTGGTAAGAGGTAATTTACCTCTTAGGGTTGCTACACAACATTGTTAATATTATTGTTATTAAATTTAGGCTAGATTAGGAAAAGTAAGATTAGGAATAAGTTATTTATGTTACTAACATAGTTATAAGTGATGTATTTACTAACACGAGTGAGCCTATGTTGCTAGAATAAAGAAATTTTATTATTATTGTACCGGCAGGGTGGTATGTAGCCATGGTCGAACCCTGTTTTTTTCATTAAAAGCTATTGGTTACAGTCTACGACTTTCGTGTATACAAATATCAAGTGTACAAATACAATATATGAGCTTTCTGTTGTGTGTATGTTAAACTTTTTCGACTTCCAACTCAAAACTTTGTCTTTAAACGTTAGCATAGCTTTTAATATTATTCGTCTTGTTTGTGGGTGGATGTAAATTATTACGACTTTCAATACAAAACTTCACGTTTATGTATTCACATGACGTGTGGACGGGATATTACAATAGTTATAGTTTCTTTTTATTTAGTTTTATATAGCATACGAACACCTAGTTTATGTATCCTTTTAAGCAATTTTGGTTGCCTGGATAAGATTGCTATTTTAGTGATAATTGGCGCTTCTAAATGTGTATATTCATCTTGCGTTTTATGTTTTTTTCTGTATTGGGTGTAAAAAAGAATTAGTAATACATTGTATTGTATTTCTTTTAGTATTGACAAGCTAGCGTTTGACTGTAATCTCACGTGATGGTTAATTGATACAGCTAAAGATGAAAACGTACTAACCTGCTAAGTAAATTATCTAATTTACCTTTTTAAGATTTCGACACAGCATCATAACGAAATGTAATTTATTTACTTGGTGATACGTCTTTGCTGGTAAGCTCGTAACGGCCGAAGCATCCGACCAGTGCACACTTAAAGTGGAAAATGTAATTTTCTAAAATTTGTCATGCAGAGACTCGTACAATACCGTCTTAGACTGTATCATAATGTACCATCAGTTAAAATCATAGTTAAATCCTAATCTGCCACTATAAATAATGGTAAGTTCGTATACTTTGTTGTATTAATGTTTTGTTTATTACGGAACATTGGCTAAAAATTAATGAATATATATTTAGTTTCGGTAATTACCAGGTTGATAATTCATTCAACAGAGTCATCCATCATCCATCTATGAGGGCTCGTTAATTGTGGTAAAGAAAAATTTTAAATATAAAGAACGTACAGACATGTGAGCTGTTTATTGAACGTTGACGATAGAGCTGGCGCTTATTGAATCAGAGCAGTTTTTTATAGAAACAGTACATAGGCCACCTTTGTCAAATTTTGAAGTATTTGAAAAATTAATGGACCAGGTACTATTCAAAATATCAAAAATGAACAGAAAGTGAAACTAGTACGTGGGGACTTTAACATTAAGATTTTGGAAAGTAGCTCTTCAAATATGAAACTCCTAAACCTTTTTAACACTTATAACTTATCGAATATGTTTATGGAGCTAACAAGTATAACATTTATCAGTGCCATTTGTATAGATAATATATACTTAAACGGTTTTTACAGGTTTATGAGATATATCAACACGCAGAAGTATTTGTATGATTAGCTGTAGTTGACGTAACTTCATATAGTGATTAAAAATGGGAGAGGGGTTAGGAGGACGAAAAAGACTTTACAACCTATTCTCAGACTTACCCAAACACCATATATATAAAAATATACAAAATTCAAGCAGTTTTCTAGGAGTGCTATAACAAATACCACACTAGATTTATATTAGATTACAACAGACTGAAAACCCTAAGGATTACATGAGAGCAGCTAGTGATCCTGTTTAGTATGCAGACGCTGACGTCAATATAGATTAAAATCGATGCAATAAAACGAATTAATCGATGCAGTAAACTTTATTGCTGCGAAGTGATTTTAATGCTATATTATTTATTGCACTCAATTAAATTATTTTTGGGATTATTAAGACGTTTTGTTTTTCATTTACAACCATCATTAGATTTTTAAATGACGGTTTGCAAAAATAGTTTCACAATTAGATAAAACCTAATTTTACAGAGAAAAATTAAACAAATTTTTACTTAAAATAAATATAGACACTTGCTAATTTTGCTATGTCCTTATCTTAATCAAAAATTTAGCAACATCGTCCCATATCGGACTACGGGATCGGGAACTACGTGAGCGATATGGCCAGGAACAGCTTAATTGTAATTACTATATCTATATTTTGGCTCGGAGAGAAAATAAATTCTGCCTCATTGATCTAGTGGCTAGCATGTTCGACTATAGACATGAGGTCCTGGGTTCAAGTCCCGGGACGAGCCAAATCAAATTCGGTATTGAGTTTTCTATTAAGATTTTTCAACATTTGCCCGAAGTTGGGAAATTTGCGTGCTCCACCCATTGTGCATCGGAGAGCACGTTAAGCCGTCGGTCCTGCACCTGATCTCTCTCCGATCATGTCGGATTCCCGTCACTTTGAGAGTTGAGGAATATAGAATGCACTTATGTACTTTACCTGCTAAACCGCAGTGACATAGCGTAAGTGGGTCTATGCATTAAAAACCCTCTCTCATTTGAGGGAGGAGGGCAATTAGACGTTAATGGGCTGCTTCTTAATTTTTGTTATGAAACGCATTAAGAGCGTCCAGTTATATTGTAATAGGTTGGGATATAAGTAAATTCGTTATTTCTCGGATCGAATTGTCAATATAAACTATTCTCGAATCCACCATTCAGTGAGATACACACGCACATAAGAATTATAAACTGTATATAAAAATTGATGACATAAATCTCTACATCACTATGAAACTAATCATTCATAAACTCGCTAACTCTATGGGGATGTACAATATGAATCATTAGCACATTTCGTAATACACAGTTGCACCAAGCAATTGCATCAAAATAATAATACATCATCATTAACATTGTTAACAAACCATAGAACGACGACCTCAAATTTATATGATGTCATTGACTGTACAGTCTACCCGCACAACACATTTCCATAACAGCAATGCCAATACCAATAGGGTTTAAAATCCAGTGAAATTCTATTAAATGGATTGTACCATGCTACCAATAAATTGCAATGACGTCAAATGCATCCAAACTCGAGTGCATCTAAAACGGATCACGAGCGGGAACCTAAAGCAGGTTGTAAAACTTTAATCGACTTGAACGCTGATAACTTTACAACGGGCTATACCTAAGAAACCTATAACGAGAGGCGGTATCAGAAGTTTTTCAATTGTTACTATTACCTTACACTCTGCCTATATATCAACGGACACTAAGCATAAAGAGACAAGTATAAAATCCTAATTTTAATAAGACTGTGTTTCAAAGATACATTATTTAGTACTGCACTACCTTTTGTACTAATGATATGTATTTTAACCGTCACGATTTAAAAAAAAAGAAATAACCTACTCATTAAAATTACGGAAACGTGAAAATGTCTAAATGTTTAGAAGTCATCGATATATCTTATTCCAATTTTCAATCTTAAAGTGCGTGCGTATAAAGTATACGTGTCAGAAGTGAAACTTCTTTGGCAAAGTAATGTTTAAGTCTTGTTTATATTTATACAAAACTCTAGATTTCCGAGACTTAGTGAAAGGGAAAAAGGAAGGTTAGGAATATAATTGTTATTAAAATTTTAAAAGGGTCAAAAATTAATACAACTTATTTATTGAAATCTCAAATGATGAATTATAAATACAAATACCACGTGTATGCCATTAATATTAAAATATAAGTAATAAAATTTTGTTTTTAAAATTTAGAAAATAGATTATATGAAATGATGAGTGGCGATCTAAATTCCACATGTATATGTTAAAACTACGTAACTTTCAAACGAATTAGCATAAAAAACGTACGTTTTCGTGGCGTTAATCACGCGCTTAATCCCTAAAAATTTTACTCTCATGCGCCTAATAAGTTTCTCTTCAAAAAATATTGAGCTTAAAATGGATGACACCGTTAATAAAGTTTTTTCAAATATAAATTCATTTATAAAATTTAGTTAATTAATGAGAGTATCCGCAAAAATTTGAACAACGTCATCTATTGAAAGATCACGTGTATAAAGTTTATGAATTTGATGATAGATGGCTTAGAAGTTGACTTGATTTTTTTTATATCTTTTGATTTTTTAAGCAACAAAGCATTTCTGTTATTAATTTTTAAAACTACTAAATTGAATTGGAATCTTTAGCCAGTTAGTTGTGTAAGGGGGTTTGATGGTTTAATACCTTAATACCTTCGAATCCTTGCCTTCGTACTAACACAGGCAAATCGGTTGGATGTTTTCAAAGTCTATAACGGATATAGGTAGGAGGAAATATTTTTTCAGACTTCATTATACGAATAAGCTATTAGACAAGACAAAAGCTTGACATAAATGAGAATGGTGAAAAACAAACACTAAAATTTAACGAGGACCATCAAAGACAAAGAAAAGAAAATGGTGACGCAATTATAAAAGCTCTAATAATTTCTAAAGTGATTCAGTCAACATGTCGCGAACAGCATGGAATTTATAACGTACCACAATACATTTCACAAGTAAACACTTTGTCAGACAGTTCAAATTTTAGAAATTATTGTCAAGATAAATGAAATGAGAGTAAAGTGTTTCTTATTTGCTTTAAAATCTGTGCATCGTTTAAATTAATAGAGTGTGACAAATTTTCTAAATTTAATCTTCTTGTCTCGGAGAAAGCATCGACCGCTTACTTCGATATCCCAGTAGCACTTTATACCTATGTTAATTTAACAATATTAAATACGTAAAGCGATCCCCTTTTTCAATTCCTAATACAATTTCACAATCTCCCTATCCATATATGGTTCAGATTTCAAATTTTAAATATATATTTTTTTCAATATCACATTTTTTTTAAGTTGTAATAGTTGACACTTGATATTAATATAGCTCTTTCAAATATTTAATCATTGCCTATAGAAAATTTACGTAAAAGCTTTCTGTGTTGAATTTATAATATATATGCGCGACACACTTTCTCTCTCTCTCCCGCAAACACAAGTTGGAATTAAAAGAAAAAATAGGAAGCACAAGCATCAAATACATTCAAACACACAAACGCTTCCACACAGATTCCTCCCTTACACGCACGCACACACATGGCTCACACGAATTTCTGTTCTGTATTTTTAATTACATATTATAAATTTTTATTACCTTCATGTTTTATATTATTATATTTTTATATTCTTCTTTTGGTTATTATCTATGTGTAATTTTAAGTGGCCTTATTATGTATACTATCTCTAACTGTATTTGTATATGTAACGCTGTCGATTACAATAAAACAAAATAAATAAATAAACACACACACACACACACATAGTTAAGCTTGCCAAGTATTATTTATTAATTTTAAGTTTAAATGGTTTTATTACTTATTATTTTTAACTTCGAGATTTTGTGACACAGGTAGCCTATTAGATGATCTCAATCTAATATGTGTTAAGTAACAAATTGTTACGTAGGCATTTTGCAGCTATAAAGAGTACATTAGTCCTTAATTTAGGCGAAATTTTTAAGCTTACTCAATTACTCAATTAATTATTATACATATTTTAATATCTTAATTATAGCCCCTAAAGTATTATACTAATTTATATTCAGTTCAAAATCTGAGACTTGCTAGAAGTGTCACTATTCCCGCAAAAAATCTCCGTGAAACATTTCTACATATTTCGTTCGTAGAACTTTAGACGACGCAAATAAACGGGGTGAAATTTTAAACAAGTTACAAACCCGGCCTTGAGCAGCGATTTCATCTTATTAGGCCAGAAGGGGACTTTGTCTGAAAGGGGGGACATAAATAGGCTGAAAATTACTTTTGTTTCAATGCATCATCCCTTTTTAGTGCGTGCAAAGGCGAGGGAGTTTCTGAATCATCAACAAACAAACACAAATGTTAACCAAAAGCTTCTTTATTCTTCTTGTTGCCTTTAAATAGACAATAAGAAAAACAAGGCCACCTTCAAAGGTGATCTGTGCAATTAACGTAAAATACTTTAAGATTTAATCTCAGACCTCACTCAAAATAATTACAAAAATTATAATAAAATCGCTCAAGCTTTGAAGAGAAATGTTGTGATATGAGATTTTAATAGATATATTTATTGCACATGCCATTATGTTCGCTTTTCAATTAATATACATACATTTATCATACAAAACACCAACCACCTTAACTAATAATTACTTCACTATTTGAATTTATACAATTTAGCACTAATTTTCTTAAAACAACTATTCCACGAAACACAGCACGAAAGACTACTTTAACAAAATTGTTCCTTTCGTTTATATTACCTCGCATTGCATAACATTTCGTAACATTGCACAATAAATTTGGTACTTTTAAATGTTACAATTATATTACTCAATAACTCCCAACATCTCAGAGCTATCAGTGCTGACACCCAACTATCCTTAGTCTAACACCTATTATGTTTATGGTTTTTTTTCTACATCTTACTAATTACTTAATTACGGTAAAAGACGAGATGAGAAGTGCTTTGTCCTATTTACTCAAAATAGACCAAATTGACGCGTACCCGTTTTAAATTACATACGTACAAACATACAATACACACATATATATCATTGTTTTGTTTGATTCGGTACATAAATAAATAAAAAGGTATACGAATGTATTAAGGTCTCATAGCAAGGTCTCATGTGTGTTTGACGACAGTTTGACGCAGTCCAACGCGTCATCTGGCATACTCTTTACCGGACAGCAGCCAGGGGACACCCTGACGTTACGAAATCCAATTTTTGATTAATGTGTCAATGGGGAACTATATTTAAAGTGACACGCTAACCTTACCAATAATAGCTATCAAATCTATTGTTGTATTTATCGCTAGAGGGACCTTTATACTTCCGGGAGAAAAGGGAATTAGTAATAATCATAAGAAAGATCGCCTGCAACTTGCAATGGAACAGCGTGATGGGAATATGCTATAAAAACCCTTTCCTTATGATTGAAGAAACCTGTGCCCAACAGTGGGACGTTAATGGACGGATACTTACCATTTAGCTAATAAGAAAGTTGTGTTATGACGTTTTCGCTGGCGTTATAGTCCGAGAACTCCCTTCGACTTTTAATGTAAGAAATATTAATATTATATAACCCATCGTGACCCTTGAGTGTCATTCAATACCGACATTATAAAGTGTACAGAGCGCTTTAAAAAGTTTTCACTTCAAAAAGTCTAAAAATACTCATTCAAGCAAGCAAGCGTACGTTTAAACTTTATCTGGAGTGTGAAATTTTAAACTTTGAATTATCTAGTTCACTGATGACAAAGTGCGCATAGCAAATCCACCACTCTTTGAAGTCGTGTAAAACGTGCAAACATATATAAATATTTTGATTGTTGCAGAGCGTTAAATAAATATTTGAAAAGTTATATTATTTTTGTTCAAAGCTCGTTTCGAGGGAGAAACGTCTAATTTATTAGTTTACACGCACACGTCGAGAGATCTAGGACATGGGAAATATACTACTGTATTTGAAAGACAAGGTTGAAAAGCACCATTTTGGATTTTATGTACTATCTGACACTATTACAGAAAGCAAATGTAATATTAACATATATTTACTGTTATGATATGACGAAATCGCTTCTCTAATAAACATGATCATAATTCGCTAAGGTTCAAAGGAATATTACTTAAACTATTGGAATTTTGCTTTTCTTTAGCAATATCGGAATAATAACTAACCTATTTTCTTTCGACAATCAATGAAAGTATAGTCAAAACTTGATGCATCCGTTTTGACGATAGACTGAAAGAGGAAATTGAAAAAATTGGTATAAACATTTCAACATCAATATACATGTAAATAATATTTCGATGTCTATCTGTATATTTGAAACTTCGAAGCTTAATATATCGAATAAGTCAAAAAATAGTCAAATTATTTCCATACTTGCATTGTTTGTTAGTCGTGCCCTACGGTTTGTACAATAAAAAATAGGTCCCTTTAGATCCAACCTATCCAAGTTGTCCCTGAATAATTTACTTCGAAAATATTGAAATTAAAACAATCTATAATCAATAAGGCTTCTAAAGCAGTTTGGGATGGTATTCATGCTATATCCAATATACAACTCATGATACCAATCTCGTGGCAGTGGAAAGTCTACTAAGTCGGACTATAGATTTATATTTGTTAACATAAAGAGTTTTATTTCATATATATATATATATATATATATATATATATATATATATATTGTTTAGTTTTTAAACACGTAATATCTTTTAAATGGAATCCCTGATTTTATTAATTTAAAACGTATTTTACAGGTATTGAAACGGTCTTTAATAAAATATCATTCGATAGTATAAGGTTAAGTTAATAATACAGAGGTAAGAATAATATGGTTCGATCATAGTCGGCACTTTTATTAACTTTTAAAATGTAAAAAGTAGTTATAATGGCATAACTACAGTAGTTGGATATATTGATGCGTTCTTTATTAATGCATTTTCAAAGTAATATAGGCTATGTCACTCAATGAAAATACAGCTGTCTGATCGTTACATAAAATCAAAAATGTTTTCTCTTTATAGTATTAGTTTAGATAATTCAAATAATTGAAGCAATACAAAAGGCTGGAGAACAATCTTACGCACTTGTATACTCTTTCTGGTTTTAAAGGAACGATATGTATACTAATTTCCCGTCTGTGTTGTCTAAAAAAAGAGGTAATTAATCACATGGAAACGAGGTAAGTGAGGCCTGTACCTGTTTCGACGCTTTTAAACGGGCTTCCCCGAACTAAATTACACGTGTCTAATACACGGAGGTGTGACTACGTGTTAAGTGGAATACACTAACGCATCGTCTTCCTGAAACCCGCCCTCTCCCGGCTTCCGATACTATAAATATGATGCTGAAACGGATTTGCTTCAGTCGTACAGAAAAGCGCAAAGTGTAAACAGTGTGCCAAATCCCGACGCTCCCGTCTGACAACGTGACTCAAATCGCGTACTACATAAACATTATACGATCCAGTTTCGTAATACCGTGACATATAATCCAATAGAGACTGTGTGTTTTTATTATCTTGTTGTGAAGGAAACCAGTGCAGCTATGTTGGACAAGTCCATCTTGGGCGGTAGTTGGGAGAGTGTGGTAAGTTCACACATATTTCAAACTTGATATTTGAAACACGCCCGTTAATTATCGTGTGAAGTGGCCGTGAATAATGTAGCCCTCAAATTTTAGGGTTACCATGAGATTTAATTTCCAAATTTTATATAAGACGTTAAAATTATTAGACAATTAAAAAACATATATATTTATAATAAAGATCGAAATAAATTGATCTTTTTCTGAATAAAACGCTTAAAATTTCATTGCTTACTATTCAAAATAATGTTGAAAATAGTAATTTTATAATAAAATAAAAAAACAATACCGTTCAAACAATAGAAATACGGAGTGGGTACTGTGGACATCTTAAAGCATCTAATATTTTATCAAATTAATCAATATTTTTATCGCAAAAATATTAAACCATGGCTCCATCATGAAAAACCTGTCGACTAATAGTGCTATTTTTTATTTTAATTTATTTTTAACGCTGAGGATTCACGCACAAATTCCGACCCGCAATTCTTTGTTGGGCAACTCTTTGATAAAAGGGTTTATTTACATTTTCTTGTAAAATCATTAAGAGGGAAATTATACTTTCAGTCTGATACCTGTCGATTAAATTATGTCACTTTTATTTATGTATACTTAATTCCAAATTAACACACAACACTCATTGATACAGATATTTTCAAAAGGCAGTCTTATTGCTGAATCGCGATTCTTTGTAGACAACCTTTAGTTTTAATAGTTGTTAGTATCAAAACAGACGACATATTAATACAAAAGCATACGAAATATAAAAGCATACATCTATTTACTAGCCGACTCATCAAACGTTGTTTTGCCATTTAATTACTGGTATCGTTATTGAAAATTGGGGGTAGAAGGGTGAAAATTTTGGGTTGTATGTATTTTTTTATGCAGAATCATATTAGCACCTTAATAATTACAGGTTCAAAATTACAGGTAACATAGATATTGACCGATACCCGATATGCACATAAAATTTCATTAAAAAGCGTTGAGCCATTTCGGAGGAGTTTGACAACATACACCGCGACACGAAAATGTTATATTTTAAAAGATATTTACATATAAATATATTAGTTACTATTAGTGTTTCTAGAAAAGATTTCTCTTAAAGAATAAGGTTTTCTATGAGTACTAAATTAAATATTCATTTTTAAATATAATTGCTACACAAATAAATAAGGAACCTAAGACCAGGTACTTTGGGCAGCGTATAAGTATCGCTGTCCGAAGAGGTAATGCTGCCAGCCTTATGGGTACCCATATGCCTCTGATGGCGCGTTTTAATTACTTTATTTATTTATGTTAATGTCAAGTTTATATATTTAAAACTCTACATTTTTTTTTATAAATATATCCCTCAAAAGTCGCAGTCAAGCGTAACAAAATAAAACCACCAAAACTTCAAGTCCATGTCAAAGTGAAAACCACTTATTTATTTATACAGATTACGAAATCGCGGTCTGTCTGTTACGTAAACTGCAGTCAGTTTAATGCACCTAAAAAGCAACCGGTTTATTTAAAACCATCAGGATGTAATAGGATAAGGATAAATACAGAGGTATGAATAATATGGTTTGATTATTGTACTTTTGAAAAGTAGAATCCTAGTTATAGTGGCATAATTGCAGTAGTTGGACATATGGTATTACGGACTCTTTTATAGATATTATTTTGTTCTATTATTTTTGAGAAAGTAATGAAGTGAAAATGCAGCTTTCTAATGGTGAAAATATTTTTGATGACAAATGTCCAGTAGTTCTTGTGTAAAAATGTCACAAATATATAAAAATACAAAGGTTTCCTCTCTATAATATTAGTTTAGATACAGATTACGAAACCGCGGTCTGTCTGTTGCGTAAACTAAAAGGCAACCGGCTTATCTAAGGCAACTGTCATTGAACTACAACTCGTGCGTGCCCGATGTTTGAATATGGCATTAAGTTCTTTTTGTAGCAAAGCTCTTGACATTGCCGCATCGGTTTCACGGTTACTAGATCGAAATCAATGTTGATATAAATCAAAGTTGGGTGAGATTTAATCTCTAGTGAGTGATTACGACATCCTATTTTTCATATGGAGCCGTAACTTCAGATTTATCGGTTCGATGGAGATAATTCGAGATCAATGTCTCTCGGTCCACCTTGACGTTTATAATTTGGTATCGTTTAACCGTTATATAAATACGTTGAGTGTTAAATTTATTAAATTGGTTACGTTAAAATATTACTAATTCCGAACGGATTCGAGATGTGTTCAAAAGAATGAAATTTGAAACTAAAACAGCGTTACGAGTCTGAATTCTTTAAATAGGGAAAATGGCAGAATATAAAAGTGTAATAAGTAATTATAAGTAACAAAATATGTAAAAGGAAGAAAATAACTATGTATATATTTATTATATTCAGACATGTACACGAATATAGTGTTATATACACGAATGAAAATAACAGTCTGCTTTATTGTAAAACAAAATTAAAGTCAACACTTATAGTAGGTGCTAGATACACGAAATTCTAAGACTCATTACATAGAAAGAACTCTTTAATCTAATTACGTGAGCTTACAATAAATGTGGTTGTCAAAGGTTTACAAATTATTCACTTAATTAAAATATTTTTTATTCAAGTAGGCTTAAAAAGTTTTGAATCGTCAGTAGTATGTCCGTTGTTAACAAATCTACCAACGGTTCGGATAGTTGAAGCCGCTAAGAAGAAACCGGCAAGAAGCTCAACGGTTACTTATTTAAAGACAGTTTTGTATGCTACAATGTGTAATATATTGCTTCTGTGAGCAACTGGAATCAAGTCCAAACGTCTTAATAATACGCCTTTTGTAAAATAAACATATTCCTTAAAATTATGTGGAAGCAAATCTAAAACTGATTGTGATATCTTATTATCGTGTATATAGTATCAACCCGACAAATGATTTCTTCACTCTAAAATATGGAATTAGTCAAATAATTAGTCATAGAACAAAATATTGTACGCTGTATCAAGTACGTCATCTAAGTTATGTTTCATTGGGTTTTTTAATTTGCCACTCAATTTCTATAAATTATTTGTATTAATTTTCGACACTTTTAATACTTTAGTGATAATTAAACTCTACTAGACTTTTATATATGTAAACAAGACTTAAGAATTTAATTTTTTTGATCGCAAATCTTTCGTATATTACTTCGCATGTTGCATCTAAATAGGATATACTCCTTTCAGCCCGTTTGGTAGCATTAGAAGTTTAGAAAGCGTACAGTTGACAATTGGCATTCACTGTCAAAAACATCGCCGTTTAGAATCGGGTTTTTGCGATCTCCGTAATTCGCGTTGTTGCAAAATTTTTACTTTCACCGCTAAATTTAAACTTGACATACTGAATTAGGGCTGCCCTTATCTACGTACTTATATATCTATACATCGACGTAATAAAAAACCGCAAATAGATCTTTTTAATCACAAAATTAAAACAAAGTACACATGTCAGAAGTGAAACTACTTTAGCAAACTATTTTTTAAGTCTTGTTTATATTTATAGAAAACTAAAACTTTAGATTTCCGAAACTTAGCAATTATATGTATTGAGGTATCTATTAAAATTATCTCAATATTTGCCCGAAGTTGGGAAGTTGGCGGTGTGCTTCACACCCATGCCTCGCAGAGCACGTTAAGCCGTCGGTCCTACACCTGATCTCTCTCCGTTCTTGTCGGATTTCCGTCACATGGGACTATGAGAGTGAAGGAATAGAGAGTGCACTTGTGTACTATGCCTGCCAATCCGCAGTGGAGCAGCGTGNGCAGCGTGTAAGTCTATGCTCTAAAAACCCTCTCTTATGAGTGAGGAGGTCTGTGCCCAATAGTGGGACGTTAATAGGCTGCAACTTACCTTACTCAAACGGTGTGGTATGAGGTCAATTGTCACAACCGAAACCCATGAAAAAAAAGAAGTTATATTGCTATTTAAGTCGAACGAGCGAGATAGTTAACAGCCCTAACATTATAAAGACGGTTTAGTGCTGTAACAATCTCTAATAACTGTCGTTGCTCGCTGGTTATTCCGGTTTTCAGTTTCGAAAGTCGAGAGCGTCGATCAGATAGTGATGAATGACAATTCAAAAATTAAAGCCACAGATCGCTGATGGATTATATCATCGATTTCGATATATTTATCGCGGATCTATTAAGGATAATCCTGAAATAAAATCTATATGGGCACAAGAAGATTTAACTTTCAGATGTTTTCGCAACATTGTCCTAGCTAATTGGATTAATATTTGTGAAATAAAGTGACACCAGTTTAGCCACGCAACTTCGTCTGCTTCTCCTTTACACGTGGAGCTAAAAGCAAGGCCATCTTTTTGACGTTCACGTAACTTAGTTGACAGAGAAAGCTCATAAAGATTATACTTAAAGAATTGCTTTATTTTTTTTATTATATATATTAAAATGAAACCTATCCTATGTCCTAAGTCATATCTGCCTAGGAAAATAAAAATAATCATCAAAATCGGTTAAATAGTCTCGGAGTTCATCACGTTCAATTAGTGTTACAGAAAATTTGTATATAGATAATCAGCATTAAACATATTGTAAGTCTACGTATCTATTTAAAACCTTAATTAAAAGAAAGCTAACTGAAAAGTCATTGTCTAATTTGAAAAAGTATTTTGATGATAAAAAAAAGCGTGGGTACGAATGCTTAAAAGTTAAACAAAACAAAAGAAACTATTGTACATTAAAATATAATATATACGAGTACATATTGAAGTAAAAACCTTTAATACGGTGGTGGTGGTGGTGGTTTTTTTTTCCATTTTAAAAACATGTCAGTCATCGTAGTTCGTTATATTAGTAACTAAATGTTAACCTTAGAATTTACAAAAAAAAAAACCTAAAAGCTTATGCATACTTAAGTAATTGGTATTAAAAAACACGCGGTTAAGCTTGACGACCTTCGCACCATCAGACAATGATTGCACACACCTTTTGTTAATCAAAATTATTAAGAAATAATCTTAGCTTTAATACAAAGGTAATTCTATTTTGTAACAATAAAAATTAAAAATAACATTTTACAATAATAAGTTGGCAAAGTTTTAAAAGGTGTAACATATGGCATCGTATAAAATACTAACAAACAAATAATCTTATAAACTCACTTGGGATTGATGGAAAAGTAAATATTTGCTTTCTTTGCCTAAAACTAGCCCTTACTTGATTCAAACAAAGAAAAATATTGAAAGAAATAAGTTTTCTAGTATTTTAATGAGAAACATTTGATGATAACGATTAGATATATTAAATTATTAAATGACGAGTGGCAAATTAAATTACCTTACCTTCGAGTGAATTAACATATAAAACGCTGCACATCTTCGTGACGCTAATAACGCGTTTCATCCTTCATGTGCCTCAGTTTCACTTCAAAAATATATCGACATTTGCATATCAGGAATTAATTACCGTACGTCTAATACCACATACAATACCTTTACCATAGAAAAAAACAATGATAAATAGCATTTACTTTTCATTTGGTCTTAAGAGCGTAGCAAATCGACACCTCAGGCAAGTAATTTATTATTAAACAAATTGTTATTAATTATTTTTGCTATTAAAGTCATGAATAGTTTTTATTCCTCGTCTTACGAACCGGTACAGTCATTAAAGGTCTTGATGATTCAGAAAAAGTTGTACCTACTTTAATAATTTGAATCGTGATTTTAGATTTTATCTATTCACACAAAACATTAGCGATTTCAATTAACACATGGAATTATTGGCATAATGTTTCTATATATGTACTAATTTTATAAAACACTTAGTTATGATTCAAATATATTTTTTCCCTTTTAACCAAATGTGTTTGTTATATGCAGTATTTCACAACGTGAGAACAGATTCTACTCTATCTATTTATAGAATAACGACTGAGTCTAATAGAAAATTTCCATCAATCATTTGTATGATAAAATAAAATTTTAAAGTAAATAGGTCTACGTTATCATTTTAATTACCATTTGCAATTCAATTGAGATTTGAGATTAAACCTTTAAATCTTTTATGTAAGTTTGTATGGTCCTTTACAATTCTTTCCAAAATAAATTAAATTATTACGTCATTAGAAAAAAAACTGTATCAACATAAATGTCGTTTACTACAAGTTTAAAAGTACAACAAGTAAAAAATGCATATAGTGAGAAAGTAAATTAATAATAGGACCCGAAAAATGAGACAAATCTCCTAACTTTACAGCCGGCTTTTTATTGGATTTATGAAAACATTGATTTGGAGTACACCTCATATTTAAAATAAAAAGTATTACTCATCAAATACTTAGGTGTAGGAGAAACAGAGCGTGGGATCAGAACTGTTAGTTACTGAGTATGTGGCGTGTTGTCATAACTATTTTAGACACCATAATTTTTAATTGTCACCAGTTCGGCTATTAACCTGTGTTAAAAAGCGAATGAAATTAATATCGATACCTTCTATTTAACATATCCTTTAAAGTGGATTTTCTATTTGCAGAAGATAAAAAGATTATTTACACTAATTTTCACTATTTACATAATACCACTAAATATTGGTTTTAAATACTAGGTAAAACTGTAGCAAAGCAAAAAAAGATATCATTTCATGGGAATAGAATAAGTTTTAATAAAGTTTGGTAAAGAGATAAGTTAGGCAAAGACGTGTGCTAGTTATTGTTTCAAAAGTAAAACTTGCAAGGGTGAAAGAAAATCCAGCATGTGAAATATCACACTTAGTTACAGCAAAACGTAACGTGATTAAGCTTGTATAATACTAAGTTAAAGTTTATTAAAATAATTTAGACATTCACACATCATTCACAAACCTTGAAAGTTTGCTTTTATTTTTACATTTCTTTATTAGTAATAAATATTAAAAATATGTACAAACTAAATTAATTTACACACTAACATTTAACTATATTCAAAGACTAAATTTATCGCGTCTTAAAATATACAAACAAAGAAATATGTGTGATTACATCACACACTTAAAACTAATGACAGGTAATATTATCCCATGAACTGTTTCGAGTGAACAATTCGTTTAAATAAAGGGGTAGTTGTAACTGTTGAGCAACATCTAATTACCTATTAATTGAAAGTAGTGTTTATTGACAACAAAAGTCCACCCGGGAACCATAGACTTGTATATAATATTAAACGCAGTTGAACCGAGGCGACAATAATAGCACGATCAATAACAAATTATCCAATAATACAGCGTCGGCATCCAAATCCATTGATATAGCCGAGGTTATTTTCGTGCATTTACTACTAAAAGTTTAAGTGTCTAAGGTCATAAATAAAATACGCAGCAGCAATGCAAGGTCACTGACATTTCGCAATTTATACCAATTAAAGATGTAATATAATTTGATAACAGGCTTAGGCATTGCTTTTTTGTCAGACAATCTTGGTTGACAAGTGGGAATTGTAAAAGCATCAGTTACAAAGATATTTATATAAAATCTAAATGATGTTTAAGGCTTAGATGATGATAACAAACACTCTCACAAAAAAAGTTTAAGTCTTCTTTCTATGCCCTCTTAGGAACGTTTGTATTTATATAAAAGGCTTCATAGGTGCAAAGATATTTCGAAAATTGCTGTGAAACTAATCAATACATAATAGATTAGGAACCAGTGACCAATTTTGATTAAATTATTTGTGTGTTTACGTGGACTCTAGAATGGTTTAAATCGACAATTTGATGTTATTTGGTAATAGATAGATATCTATCTATTACTAGATTATACTTATTTACCGAATAATAATCAAAAGATGTACTTTAAATATTCACATATCTTACTCCTCTTTAAATACAAGCTTAACCTTATACAAGGGCGTAAAATTCTAATCTCATTCGTCCTATTTAATACTCGACATATGGTTTAATATTTGAACATTTGAAGTAACTTTTATTATAATACCTTGATCGTTAAATTTATTAAATTACACCTATGCTTTACTTAAGAGCTTCACATTCTCAACTTTTTACGTTCACTTAATCCGATACAGTCCAAATCTCAACACAGCCTTAATTATATAAAAAAATAACCGTTAAATCTAAATAACATTACATATTCTGGTGAATCTCGTGCATTGCTAAATGAAACAACGTGTGCTTATAGCTGTAAATTGTGGAAAAAAGCGTATCAGTATAGGGTTGTACAAATGGCAATAAATAAAATATGTAAAAAGAATTTGTATTAAAAGTTATACAGATCAAATTAAAAATTCATTTCTTAATTAGGCTTGTACGACTCATTGTATCGTGATAAATCGTAATTATAGAATTAATTCATTTATACCTAAATCATAATAAATCAAATAAAGTTCTTTCTTTCAATGTACAATTGTTGATAATACTAAAGAAAGAACTTTAAGGAAAAAAGGCTTCCTTCGCGCCCTTATTAATAAGTCACATAAACGTGTTTACTCGTATTCACTTGGATTATGGTATCGTGAAACATATGACATTTATGCTAGCTGTACGAAAATAAACCATCAAATGCTGTTTACTCTTAAACTATTCTGCTTTCAATGCGACCTTATACTGATTACAAATGACATTTTGTGAAAATGAAGATAGAATTTTTTTTAATTCAGACGAAATAATATTGCTTATCTTGTCTGAATGCAAAAAGTAACGGGTATTAACAATTATAATTATATATTCCGAATTGTAAATCTATCAGATCTCTACGATATATTAATAGTTTAATAAATCAGTAAACATTATTAAGATTAATTTACAAGATTATTATTTTGTAAATAAGTACTATTTAGCGTTTGTATCATTCGCGTATTTTCCGATCCCGTTTAAGTATGGCAAAATCAGTTATTTATCGGTTCGAATTGTCAATTTAAATTAAAATTGGTCACTGGTTCCTGCGCTATTATAGATTGATTAGTTTCACATCAATTTTCAGAATATCTTTGCAAATATAAACGCCTTTTATATAGATACAAACGTTCTTTAGTTATAATTGCTAAATATTTCGAAGCTGACAGCCCTGAGAGCAATGTTTTTTTGCGAGTGTCCGCACATATGAGCTAACGGTACCAAAAAGTAGGTTTTGCTCCACGAGCGCCGAAAACGACTTCAATGTACAAAGGGGGAGGATCGTTTTTGCGACAGCGTACATAATACATACGGTATTGAATATCAATAATAACGAGGTGTCTCCACTTGTGTGAGATAACACTGACCCAGTCCTCATACATAAATATTTTCATTTCTTTGGACCATTTATTAGGGTACTATATACAGCTTTCTCTCATAGAAATGCTATGAATAAATCTATATTCAAATACATTACATCAAATATCTAGTACATTTCAAGTAATGGGTGTCTGTTATAGACTTTGAAATCATCCAATGATGTACCCCAAACCTGTTTCAATACGTACGTATTTCACACAATGCGGCCGATATTGCGAAGAACAGAAGTCTTAATATATAAAATTCTTATGCGCGTGTATGTCACTGAACTCCTAAAAGTTTGGACTATGACGGTCGCTTCAGGTGGATTTGAAAGTGATTTATAGTTACAATTCGATCTGATAAGTTACGAATTTTCCCGTATTTCAGTGGGATCGTAAACTACGCGGGTGAGACCGCTGAAAAAAGCTAGTAAATGTATTTAAAATTCTCCACCACAATATAGTTACTGTGATAGAGAATTTCACAATGCGACGAACTCCAAAACTACTCCCCTAATTTTTGCTGCTGCTTTTTCCGATTTAATAGTAAATATTAATAGGTTGTAATTTAATTTATAGTTCAATATTTGTAATGCCTTTTTTATCAATACATAAGCATCAAATACATGGCGCCTTACTTTAAATTCCTCATTTAAGTGTACGAAGATAAAGTTACGCATGTTAGCTAGTATAATTTTGATCCTCTATTATATTTTGTCACTGCTGTCAACAGCTCGGTCAATTGGCAAAATAAATTGAAGAGAATCTGTTCTACATAAATAATGCTAATTCTGATCTATTAAGAGTTTAATACGGCCCTACGACCATTGCATTGAACGTTTTCAAGTATATGTATTGTCTAAAATAGCTCATGACAAATATATCTTGTACCTTTTAATATTATCACCTTCGGCTTTTAATAACGGCCACAAATAACACCGCACCGTGCACGACGGGACAGAAATACTATACGTATTTCGGTATTACAAAACGCGCACATGAAATGGGACACGAATCATATGAGACAAAAGTATGGATAAGACTAGTTCTTCTACTTCATCATAAAAACACATTATCAGCTTTTTCAGTTAGGTTTTGCATTGCCTTGTTCCATTAGGGACAGAGGAAGAACGCACTGGATGCTCCCTCTAACAAATGCATTTCCCAGTGTCAAAAAATAGCTTACTAAAAGATTAGCTTCAGTCATAACTGTAAGCACTTCGAGTATGTAGCAAACCCATAGATCGAAAAAAAAGCAAAACCAAATAAAAAAATAGCCTACACATAAATTGAAAAAGACACAAAGGTTGCACGGTTTATGAGATACCAAAAACATATCTACCAATATTTGATACCTTACTGACGGTGTGACTAGATTTAATACCTCCAGTTTCCTTTTGCATTACCTGTAACATAAAAAAAGGGTTTACTACTTCGCGAAATCGCAACAAAAAACCGTTTTTTTTTGAACATTAAATGAGATAATTACCCTCAATAATTAGGCCGTGTTAACTAACAACGGTAATAGAATGATTATTTTTGACGTGACCCCATTTAATTCTCTTACGCGACCCAAATTCGCGACAGTGCAATGTGTATTTTTTTTACGCAAACCATTAAAATGAAATTACGAAACACCGCCTGTCAAAATATATTGGAGTAACATTTGTCGTGTCAAGAATGGCGGACATTGAAATATGCACACTCTTAGTGCAAAGGTGTATCAATTTGTCAGGGTAAGCCTTAAAATGTCAACATCTTAACCTGGTTACTTTGATAGATAAAGAAATCCTTGGAAAACTGATAAACAAATTGTATTAAATAGAAAACATACCAACGAGTGTATATTTCAAGAAAAACTTCACAAAAATTAGATAGGATTTAACGTTACATTATTTAATGTATCATATATTGCTTTGTTTAAAAAAAAAATAATTTTATTAATACCAGTAATATAAAAAGAAATTTTTAATAGATGGCATTGTAAAATATTTTCGAAATATTATTTAAGAATAAATATACTAATACTAAATGTCATCAAGTTGAAAAAGTAAAAAAATGAATTTCAGTTTGAATTGAATGATCTTAAATTTTATATTGAAGTACATCCACATTACTCTTGTGTTCTAAATCAACCTTATTCTAAGGAATACCGCTAGTAAAACTATTTTTGTTTGACCTATTCTATGACCAATGCTTGCTTGTTCCTATGAAAAGAACACGTTCCATAATATTAAATAAATTACTTTGATATATTGACACTTAACTATTTTTATTGTTGAAAATTGCAAAATTACTCCCAATACACTATACTAAAGCTTCCACTCAAATGCAAGAATGTGTAGTTCAACAATAAAAACAAGAAAGTTTTGAAGGGCACCTCATAAATCAGACCTATTGCTCAACCTTAGATGACGTTAACTTATTTTTATTAATGATATCAACTGTCTTGGCGTAGCCTCTGTTTAAAAGTAAAAGATTATGATGTAAACAAAATTTATTACAAATAATTATAAGTCTGTTTACCATTAACTTCCTCGACAGTTCAGTGTCGAAGTTTACAAACTTTGCCAACTTATAGTGAGCATATGGGTTGGCTAACAGGTGCCGTCAGACATGTGGGCACCAGCTGAAGGGCTCCAATGACGAAAACAGAAAGATATATTACGTGTATTAGAATAATAGAAAGAGATGGCAATACGGACCTACATTCGGGGCTTCTCGAGCCCTTAGTCACGTACGATATTTATGTTACAGATACTTTAAATAATTCCCTAAGACCTTCCGTCTGAACTTGTTTATGTGACTAGTTAGGCAAATACCACGTAATTTATGCATTACATTAATGTGATATACCACTGCAATTAGTAATAATGAATCTCTCTCTTTCCAGATCTCGAGGGATGACTATGAGATCGACTACAGCCCGAGTCCGAGGGGTTCTCCGTTGAAGGACACCTCCAACATCCAAGACGACCAACCGTATTTGATCAGTCGGCATAATCCTAATAAAACCTTCCGTAGAGAAACTGTTATAGCTTCGTGGAAGTACTTGAAAAAAGAGAGAGAGCAGGCTTTGGGAAAGCGGATAATTTATGTCGACGCAGATAATTATGAAGACTACTACGGCAGAAACAAAGTTAAGCGTTGCAAGAGCGAAAGGACTGCAAGTACTCCACGGATCCTCAAAAAAGTTAAACGTACATACTCCGTACTATACAGGTACGATCCCAATGAGGAGAAGGTCGTAAAAGAGTACAAGTATCAACCGACACGAGAGCCTGAAATCTTAACGAGCTCGACATTGCCAAGATCTTTCTCCGAACCGTTCCTAGGTCCTGAAAGGGTACCAAAGAAAAAAGTAAAGAGGTCCATCACAACGCTACTGAATATCAAAACGAAATTCCTCAATATGTTCTCGTCAAAGAGTTAAAAGTATCTTGAAGAGATATTAAGGAGTTGGTTGCTCAATTTAATGCATTTTTCGTAGATTAAGGTGGCGTTTAACAATTTCACGTGAGTTGACATTGTTGACGCTAATTATTTTAAGAGTGTGATATTTATCAATTACAGTGGCGGTTCTGGTTAATTTATTGAAGTACTCTCACTGATTTTTCAACAGAAAAAATGTTTATTTAAGCATGAACATGAATTAGTAATAAAATTAAAGTAACATGAAAATTATGTAGAAGTTTATCTTGTTTTTGAACTGTGAGCACGCCATTGTAACTTGTAAGCAGCATTGGTAGCTAATTTATAAGTGAAAATTGAGTGAAAATGAAAATTTCGTATAATATATTTCAAAATTAATAATGCAGTTTCCATGTAGTATTATAGTTCATTCTAGTAAGGTAATGTAGAATTTTATAGAACAAACACTATATTTTAATTTATTTTAGTGATTATTTACTGTAAAACGTGTACTCAATTTTACCTTTAACACTCTATATTTAATATATATTTTGTTCAATAAATGTTATTCGTAACAATTAAGCAAGGCTTTTAATAAAGCTGAAAATTATGTGATATAATTGTGTGTTGTGATATTTTAGTATAATATATAGAATAGCCTTCGTTTTTATAAGATTATACGCTTATAAATATTTGAAGCAAAATTAAAATGTTACATAAAAAGCTATGAATTGTATTCTTTTTAATCAGTTATAAATAAACAAATCATCTCAAATACATTTACAAGGACAGCGAAATGAAAAAAATAAGTTGATAGATTTTTGGAAAGCATTTCATAAATTTGGAGGCCATATTTTTAAAATAAAACATGTTTTTATTTTAACAAATATAATATTTCTGTCTCTCCAAACACATTCAAAAACTTTTAGTATTTATATAAAATAAACGATGTCATTGAGTAAAAGAAATTTGACTCCAAAAATTGTTGTAATTCTTTATATTTAAATGTAATATAAACGACATTACGCCATATAGCTTATTTATATACTAGTATTAATTAATTAAGATACTAATTATTGTATTATATTCATTCCTATTACTTAAAAATGTACGTTTTTTAACTTTAATTTTATATAAAACATATTGTGTTTTCTTGCGAACAGTCCATTGGTAAAATGTGTAAATACTTTAAAAAACAAAGCGTTTTTTTATCGTCGGAACATATACTGTTTTGTAACAATTACCAATATTTACATTAAAGATTTAGCCTATAAGATTGTCTAGTTATTCAAATGTAACTGTGATTAATTACAATTTAGTAACTAACTAAAATTGACATGGAAAATAAACACATTAAAAATAAGTGCGTTGTTTATTTTTATTCATTTCTAGTAAGAACCTTAGCTGCTGTAAAAAAATTACATTGTTCTTTATTGCTGACAGGTCTACCCTCACCTGATAGTAAATGATGTTATAGTATATGATGGAATTGCAATACACTGCTAGAAAGTAATCTATTATGGTTTATAAACAGCATCCCACCGAAACCTGTTTTTTTCTTTAGCAGGATATCTTTGCTGGAAGGATGATAAAGGTTGATAGCCAAGCCGTAGTCTCCCATCAGTCCAGACTGAGGCAAATTAGAAAATGCAATTTTTTAAATTTGTCCTGTACTTGCATTGCTTCAGTGAGACCGATAAAGTTGTCTCTATTTGTCACAATCAACGATTAATTTTATTACAATTAACAAAGCTTAAAGCATGTTGAAAGTACAGTGAATCCTGGATAAGATGTTTTTATCACTTACAGAAGCATTTCATTTAACCAGTTTCCCAAATAAGCATGTTAACGAGAGAGTTCTCTTTTTTATCCCACTACGAGACGTCGAAATGTTTATAGTACTCGTAGTATTTAGTGACTAAAATTGAGAAAGGCATGCTTAGACTTAGACAAAAAGGGTTTATGAGTCAAGATTGAATGGGGAAGTTGGAAGGGGAAGACCATGGCGAAAGTTCCTGGACCAAATCCAGGACGTTTTAAATAAGGGCCAAGTCAAGGGAACTCTAAACCGACGAACTTGTATAAAAAGTTTAGTAAGAACGAAAAAAGAAAAGGAGATAGGCAAGGAGCGTGGCAAGTGAAACGACATGGTCTGTGCCTACCCCAATGGGAATGAGGCGTGATGCTATGTGTGCGTCTATAGAAAGAACTATGGAAGAGATAAAACAGTCCTGGTCTTACTTATATAGAGATAAACATAGATAAATCTTGTGTGCAATTCACACTGCAAATGATACGAACGTAAAATTTCTGCAAGCGGATAATTGTAGGTAGTAATGATTTAATTTTAACAAAGCAGAGCACAAAGATAACCACTAACATAACAAACACTGTATAATGCTTCCTATCTTATTTCGGCTCACGTAAAACCTTATGAATATACGTGTCTGTCTGTTTTTACTGTCGTTTTTTCATTTCATTAACTTCCTAATCACAACGATGAAGAAGAAGTTTTTAGTTCAAAAAATCTACAAAATCAATCCTCAGTTAAAAAGGTTTGAAAATGTTAGGTAAAATAAGTAGACTGTAGCAAAAATGTAGGGATATCTTTGTTATTGTCAATAATAGAGTTCTCTCACTTATCCAAGTTTCTCACTTCCAAGGTCTGTATTATTCAAATATCGTATTTGTAAATATAATTATAAAATCACTTACTACATAATTAATCTGGCATTATTTTAGATATAAAATTATGTTAAATTTACACAAGATTATGAGGCGTGAAACTTTAAACAACATTAAAAATGCCTTCAATATGAACGCATAGTCACGGTTACACTCTAGTAAAGTGATATGGACAGGCATGAAATACGAAACCTTTTGTGGCACATAACAATGGGAACCCGCATAGCAATTGTAGCTCTGTCAAGGTCGGCCATAGTCTTTGACCCTTTTCATGGGAAAAAAATTAACAGAACTAAATAGTCTCGTCATATTAATTGATTGTTCAAGTTTAAGGACTGTGTAACAAAGAAGCCTAGTGATTTAAGACGGTGATTCTTATTTAAAGGCTGGAAAAACAGGCACCTCTACGTTTAATATCCGTGTACATACACAGCATCAAGCCTCAGTCCCATAGGGGTAGGCAGAGACTACGTCCTTCCACTTGCCACGATCCTTGCATATATCCTTCGCTTCTTTAATTCTCATTAAACCTTTCATACAAGTTCGTCGGTTTAGAGTACTCTTGACCTGACACTTGTTTATTTCCTGGATTAGGTCCAGGAACTTTCGCCTTATTCTTCACTGTTAAATTTTCCCATTTGCTCTTGACTCATAAATCCTTTTTGTCAGTCTTCTTTTATTCATTCTCTCTACGTGTCCAAACCACCTAAGCATATATTTCTCCATTTTAGTCATTTCATCTTCTTTTATACTACAACGTTCTCTTATCTTACTATTTCCTACTTTGTCACTCAGTTTCACTCCACTCATACACTCTTTACCGCATTTATTTTACTTTTGTGCAAATCCGTATGAATAACTTATTAAATTCCGCATTGTACGTAACCGATAAACGTAAAAGATATATACCATCACAGATTTTTCGATCTATAAAAAAGGATTTATCCTGTTATTCATTATTTTGTTATATCTCTTAGTGTTTAAGTAGGATTTACGATGAAAGCTTCCAGGAGGCTTGACTTTGTCCGATACGTCTGACAGCTATATTTCATTTAATGTACATAATACTTACATAAATTTTATATCTAAACCTTTGTTATAAATCGCTCTATTTGTTGGCGACAAGGGCAAGACGATCCGTTTAGTAGTTTTTAAGCTTATCGAAAACAGGCAAACTCAGTGAAGGACATTTTTTTAATAACCTGTAAGATATAGGTCACATTAATAAAATTGGGGTGTATTTATTATTAACCATAGTAAGCTAACGTGATAAAACGATAAAAATAAGCTACGACGGAAGACAAAACAGAAAAATACACAGTCACGTGACGTCGTTACCATGCAAACGTAATGCGCCTTAAATTTACTTGACAGGGTAACGTTAGGCGAGCACGGTTGGGAATTGGGGTAATGATATGCGTTAGTAACCCGAGAGGTAATTTAAAATTCCCTGTTTTACATACAGCGCGACCTGCAGGCAAACTGATTTAATTTTAAAGCACACTAAACAAGTGTTAAATACAAACACACTAATTAAATTGCTTAAGAGCGCATGAGGTAAATTTTCGCTAATTATACGACAAATTTGGCAATTACGCTGGCGTTGCTCGATTCGAGTTGCTCACCTCGCTAAGCGATTCAAATCCCCTAATAAAATATCCACCAGTGTTTATTTACAAAATATTTCAGCCCTATAATTCTTATATATGTATATAAGATACAGGTAATATAAAAAATGAAAGTTACTTTCCACGCTACCAAGTATGAACTTCTAAATCCTTCTACCCGAGCTTTCAATTCAATATTCCTCAAAATAATGAATTAATATTTGAAAAAGCTATATTAATATCAAGTGTCATTCAATACAAGATTAAAAAATGTATATCAAACATAAAAACACGGACAAAGTCAACCTGTTGAAGATGAAAAAAACAGGATTTATTCCAGATAGTTGAAATTCCTTTTAGAAAATGCTACAGCGATTTTTACATATTTTTTAATTTGCTGTATTTGTTCCGACATAGGACAGGTTATGTTTTTATAGCATTTTTTTTTTAAACCGAATGATGGTTAAGTACGACTTTTGTTGTCAACTTAGTGTTAGACTATAGATAGTTGGGTGACAACACTGATAGCTCTGGAATGTTGGCAGTTATTGAGTAATATAATGGCAACACTTAAAATTCCAAAAATCATGATGCAATATTATGAAATAATGCAACACGAGGTAAATTTTAACAAGCGGATCAATTGTATGAGTTAAGTCTGGCGAGCTGTGTCTCATGAAGTAGTTGTTTTAAGAGAAGTAATGCGAAATTATATAAATACAAATAGTGAAGTAATTATTAGTATAGTGCAAGTTGTGTATATTTAAATAGTGGAGAGAATAAGTTGTTAGTTTATGTGAGTTGGTATTTTTAGAATAACTAACATAAGCATCAAGGCGTGGTACATGAATGAATGCATTGTGAGACTTGCTGAAGAACAAAATACCCACTAAAACCCAGCGGGATCCTCCGCGTCCAAAACAGGGGCATCAGAGGTTCAGTGGGGACATTACTCTCTTTAGAGTTTAGACCATTCAGAATAGTAGAAGATGCGCAAAACGACGGATATCCTCCTTTGGACAGAGGCCTCCTTCTCTTATATCACTTAACAAATTCAAAGTCTTTGTTAAAAGTAAATTTATTGAAAAATCATACTATAATTTGCAAGACTACTTCTAATTTCAATATAAAGTTTAATAAACTAATAAGATATTGTAATGATGACGTTAAAAAAAATATACAAAATACCTGACTGAGTTTGTTGTGAACTCTTCTTAGGACAGGGCGCGTAGGAACTCTCGTAATTTTAAATTTTAAGGCGTTCTTTAATACTATCATCAGTCGTACATCAGAATTAGTGTGAGAAAAAAAGTATTTGACGATTCAAAAGTGCTGTAAAGGCCTTTTGTTTCGCTGGGAAACGCATTTACGCCAGAATACCCACTAAAACCCAGCGACACCCTCCTCACCCTGAATTGGGAATGTTAGAGGCTCCCTGACGCATTCACTCTGACACTCCCGGTTTAAACCGACTGAGGATGTATAAGGATGAAACAAGAGGTGTTCGTAAAGACGCTTCCTGCTGCCCAGTCTCCTCCTCCGAAGGGGAGCGGCATCTGCTACAGCTTCCCGTTTTCGCTCCAATGCACCTTCAAAGAAATGACAGCCTCGCAGAAAGAGGCAACTGCATTCCATCCTATCTCACTGTCAAGCATGGCGCCTATATTTGGTAGTGAGAAATCTGCTTTGACCAGGGATACCAGAGGATGTCGCTGTGGTCCCCAAGCCGGACATTCTGCCACAGTGGTCGCCGTATCGACAGGCGAACCACACTGGTGGCACTCTTGAATAGATATTTTGACTTTGACTTTTGACTCTCTAAGCTAGTTACAGCTTAATAATAAATTTAAGAAGTAATGACCATAGAAGAGAACACTTGAATTACGAATCCTATTGAATCAAGCCCTCATGTTCGCTAAGTTAACACGCGAACCCTGTGTCTCAATGTTGCCTACATTAACTCATATTTGGTCGTTCCGTGCCTGGTACTGTACGTGGGAACGACACGCTTCACGGTCAAGGGAAACGATCAAACACATGTTTATTGTTGGATTACTAAATATAGACCGAATTTGTTACATGGTGAAGTATTACATAACGTTACCCACGTTACCTTTCAACCATACGATCGAATGTTAATGGGCATTACGTATCACATATTGTTAAATGCTATCTTTTTCTAGTTAACAATATGCAACATAAACACACAAACATACAGCTTAAAGTACAATTTTTTGCTGCAGTCGGAAACTTACGAGAAGATAAGAACTTCAAAGACTAACATATCAAATTGAAACTTTAAAAGCTTCTAATAAATAATTTAAAGTTAGACAATACACTGATGTTGAAACTGCTAAAATGGTGTATTTCGCTTACTTTCATAGCATTATGTCTTACGGCATACTGTTATGGGGTAGGGCGGCGGACATTGAAACTATATTTATTTTACAAAAAAGAGCAATACGAGCCATATATCAATTAGGATTTCGCGTTTCTCTAAGAGATAAATTTAAAGAAACATCAATTCTCACAGTACCGTCGCAATATATATTAAATAATATCTTATATATCCGCGATAATATACATTTATTCATTAAGAAAAGTGAAATACACAATTTTAACACAAGAAATAAAAACAAACTTGTAATTCCATATTTTAGAGTGAAGAAAGTTCAGAAATCATTTGTCGGGTTGAGCATACGCATTTTTAATAAGATACCTCAATCAGTTTTGGATTTGCCTCCGCATAGTTTTAAGAAATATGTCAAAAACATCCTTTTACAAAAGGCATATTATAATGTTGAGGATTATTTAAGCGATAGAAATGTTTGGATTTGATTCCAGTTGCTCACAGAAGCAATATATTACACATTGTAGCATACAAAACTATCTTTAAAAGAGTAACCGTTGAGTTTCTTGCCGGTTTCTTCTCAGCGGATTCAACTTTCCGAACCGGTGGTAGATTTGTTACCAACGGACAGACTACTGACGATTCAAAAGTGCTTTTTGAGCCTACTTGAATAAAGAATATTTTGATTTGATTTGATTAATTGGCAATTTGCAGATTGGACCTTATATTAAGGTACTATTGATATATGGATTACAAATTTCATTGGAAACAGAATTAATATAATTCATAAAATAACCAACATGACGATTTTTATTGAAGTTTAGACCTGTTATCAAGACTTTTTTTTTTGTAATCACAACGAAGAGAATATTATGATATTAAAAAAAAAACCCAAATATTCTTATTCAATCCAAAGTAATTTCATAGAATCTGACATAGTAATTTCAGAAATTAAAATAAAGTTGCGTGCGTCCAAAGTACACATATCAGAAGTAAAACTTCTTCGGCAAACGAATGTTTAAGTCTTGTTTATATTTATACAAATCTAAACATTAGATTTACCAGACTTAGAGGTAGTAATTTTAATGAAAATTTAATGAATTTAATTGTTATTAAAATATTAAGTGTCGAAAATTAATACAAATAATTTATTGACATCTCAAATGACGAGTTGTGAATAAATATGCCACGTGTTTTTGTCAATATTAGAAATAATTAATTAATTTTTGTTTTTGGATTGAAAATTCAAACGAATTAGCATAAAAAACGCAGCGCATCTTCGTGACGCTAATCACGCGTTTCATACGTAAAAATTTTACCCTCATACGCCTAAAGAAGTTTCACTTCAAAAATTACAAGAGATTTAATCCCGATGCGCCTTGCTCATTTAGATGAGATTCCTCTCAATAACACTCCCTTAAAATCCCAGGTATTTACTACATTTACAATACTTTCTAAAACTGTGTTTATATTTCATGAAGTGAAATACTTTGGGTCAAAGTAATCTTTTACTTGTTAAGTATAATAATCTTTGGAACGCAGTCTACTTTAAGGTCAATGCTGGATATTTCCACGTCAAACATTACTGGAAAAATTTATTTCAATTGCCTTTATGTCGGGATTCAATATCAAAAGCAAAGTTCTTGTTTGGCCTTCGCTCCACATGGTAGCTTTAAATCGATACGGCAATAGTACGCTGAAATAAATTCAGGAAATAGACGTGGCCTTTCTAACAAAATATCAGTATTCTTTTTTTTCAGAACCCGTTTGATTGAAATACATAAATCTTTGCGTACATAGTTTCAATAAACATTGTATATCACTGCTTTTAGACAATAGTGGCGCAATTAAAAAAAAGAGAAGTTCCGTTTGAAAATTTAATAAACTTTTAAATGTTTAATTGTAATGACATTTTGGTGTGCCACTTCTTCATTATATTAGCTTCAAATACAGGTTTTTAACACAAGTAAATACAGAATATTCCTGACTCAACTTAAATCCAGAATATTGCATACAAAATACGGTAACATTTTTCATTAAAAGCGATATACTAAACGAGAAGATCTCTATTTTTTTTAAATATAAGCAAGTCATTAAGATTATTGTTGTAGTACTTTTAAGTGGTAAGTAAGCTTTTTTACTTATAAAGGTAATTGAATATGATACAAAATATTTGTAATAAAAATTAATATGTTGACATCTTATATGACAAAAAATTACAAATAAAACTAATGTCTTTAACATACAGACAAATAATTACTGATAACGTCTTATTTTGGTCTCATTTAATGGTAATTGTTGATAATACAGTCTAAAATGACCACACTCTGACCTGGAAAAGGGTCCAAATTAAAGGTCGAATCTGAGAAATCTTGAAGTCGATACATCTTTGTCGCTTAAATAGTCTTCAATATTATAATATGCTTTTTAACATACTTCTTAAAACTATGTGGAGGCAAACCCAGAAGTGATTCGGTTATCTTATTAAAAATGCGTATGCTCAACCCGAAAAATAATTTGTGGATCTTCTTCACCCTAAAAAGAAGAATTACAAGTTTGTTTTTATTTCTTTTGTTAAAATTGTGTATTTTGCTCTTGCCGAAGAATTGAATAATCCTAATCGATATATAAAATGTTATATATAGATATATAGAAGAGTTATCCAACAGTTATCTATTGACTCATCACGATATCTCTGGAACCATTAGGCGTAGAGACTTGAAATTCGGTAGGAATATCCCTTTTGCCGAGTAGAGGTCAGCTAAGAACGGATTTTACAAAATTCCATCCGCAAGGGAGGTTGCGGCGGTGTTATAAGTTATATAGTTTCTTATTTGTCAAACAATTTGCCTACATAAAATAAAATGCTACCCAAAAAACAAACCACACAGACAAAGTCGCGGGTTCAGTTATTTTAATATATATTGTGACAATGCTGTGAGAATCCGAGATCCTAATTTATCAATACAATGATATTGAAATACACAATCACACATTTAAAACTACTTAAAAAAAGACGATTTTATGACCATTTATGACCATTCATTTGTTATTCTTCAATTGAACACGTTTTGCACACCTGAACATGGTGTATTTCGTTGATTTCAAAGCTAACAATAAAATTTAATAAATTAACACACGCTGCCATCTAACTAAAATAGAACGAACCACGAGAGTAGGGAATATACCAAGATGCGACGAAACGAGAATGTTCTACACATCGATAAACACATAATAATATCTTTTCTTTCATGTTGCCTTTTAATATAACTAAATTAAATTAATTTCATAATAAAAAGATGAAAATGATCTAGAGATTAACAAATACTTTGACGCCATCTACCGGGATCTATGCATACTGCTTCGTTCTGATTATTGGAAGACATCCAGAAATTTACAAACGAGCCGTATGTTCGTATTTTATTTGTCGATAAAACAGTACTGGTTTGTACATAGATTTATGCGCTCGTTGTAATCTCATTTGGTGGTGATGTTACAATCTAAGATGGTAGCACGATAATCTGATACGCGTTAGAGGCAACAGTTTGTGTACGTTTTCCTTAGACACTATAGCTATTCATTTTATGAAAAGAAATGTTGCCGTACATGGCAGTTCTCAGGAATTTGCGAAAATCGTGTCCATACTCAGTTTTATATCTTATTGATGTTGTAGACTTTGCATTTTTTCACGAAAACTATACTACTAAAGCGACCCGAGCCATATTTTATCTGTTTCGAGTTCACAATAATAAAAGGTAGTTAACTAAATACACCAAATAACATTCTCTCATCGTATGCCAAACTCAATATTTAAATTATGTTATATCATTAATTTATGGTAATTTTTGAATTTGACTAGTTTTGATCATTAATATTAAGAATAGTGCATTTAACAGTACATACCCTTTTCATTTCTTTTTCATTCATAACTGCCTCATTGGTCTAGTGGTTAGCATGTTCGACTACAGACATGAGGTCCTGGGTTCGAGTCCCAGGTCGGGTCAATTCGAAATCGATATTGAGTTTTCTATTAAGATTTTCTCAATATTTGCCCGAAGTTGGGAAGTTGGCGGTGTGATCCACCCCCGTGCCTCGGAGAGCACGTTAAGCCG
Source organism: Elymnias hypermnestra (assembly GCA_015832385.1). NCBI lineage: Eukaryota > Metazoa > Arthropoda > Insecta > Lepidoptera > Nymphalidae > Elymnias > Elymnias hypermnestra. Next base: position 887,695 of record JACTOM010000056.1, read on the forward strand.
TCGGTCCTGCGCCTGATCTCTCTCCGGTCGTGTCGGATTCCCGTCACATCGGACTATGAGAGTGAAGGAATAGAGAGTGCACTTGTGTACTATGCCTGCCAATCCGCAGTGGAGCAGCGTGGTGGGTCTATGCTCTAAAAACCCTCTCTCATATGAGGGAGGAGGCCTGTGCCCAGCAGTGGGACGTTAATGGGCTGCTACTTACTTTTTTTACTTTTTTACCCTTTTCATTAGGTACCGAGTAAGAAATTTCATTTTATTTGGATCTGAAAAAAAAGAATCATTTTACCCCTTTTGACTCAAAACTCGATTGTACTTTTAAATCGGATCGTTGGTTGCCGCGCTTATAATTTTATTGCAGTTGGCAGCATTGTCAATGAAGGCATACTATCATTGATACAAGGCGCGAAAAAATGTGTTGTTGTCAAATGGTTTTAAATTATTATTCAAATATTATATTTATATATCTCAGTCCTTCACACCATTTGAATATAAGGTAATTATTTTATTTGCAATAACCATTATGACTTTTCACATGTTTTGAGAAGTAAAGAGTTTGCCTTGAATGGGAATTTAATTTGAGGTTATGTTTGATTTTATCATTTCCTCAGTATCATTCCCTCACTATTCCATTAATGAGGTAATCACCACTTTATTTTAATTTAAATCAAGAAAAGCTGAGGACCACATAGTCAGCTGGGATAAGTTACTTGTGTACTATAAATTAATTATATAAAATTGATAATTGTTGTAAATTATATTCCTATTATTATTCGAATTCATTTTTCGCAAATTTGTGAGAACTACTCACATATATTTATGATCCTAGGCAATTTTCTATAATTCAGGATTTACCGAGTTGTTACTGCTGCTGTTTTTTTATATAATGTTATTAAATATTACCCTTGTACCCTAAAGCCGTTCATTATAAATGGTAAGAAATAAAAATACTAAGCGTTATTCACATTGGTTCATTTCACAGGTTATTTTTTGTATAGGCTTGTAGTATTTGACAATCAAAAACATAATTTCAGATGTTTATAAACACATACAAACTTATTTACATATAAAAGCATTGTCTCTTGTTATCACCGTCGCGGGAATAGACAGAAAACATTACAACAAACCTGTTATTTTTTTGACATGTACAAGGTGTAATTAAATAGCTATTCAAGGACAAGATACCAGAACTTTTTGTTCCTTACATTAAGAGCTATAGTGAAAAAAACTCACATCAAGCGTATTCCGATATGCACTGCGAGCAGTGTAAGGTTTGATTTACATTAAAAAAACATAAATAAAGTCCATAATTGACTAAGTATGAAAAGACTATTTAAAATGCTTTAATATTATATAAATTAAAGCTATTTGACGCCATTGTATATGTGGGTTGCTTGTTATTATAAAGTAGATTCAATCTTACAGTAGATATTATTATATTTGTAGCAGTTGCTTTATAGATAGCTATACCGGTTTCTGTTTTAAAGAGAACGCGGTCCAGTATACTGGGTATTTATATCTACTGATTTATTAATAAAACTTGATGATGTGATAAAAGCAATAAGAACACCTTTATCACCTCTATCCGAAATTCAATCAACACTGGATAGATAAAAAGTCAAAGAATTTACTTGATAGAGAAATTATTACCCTTTACGAGACGTGTTCCCGTACAACAAACTACCATGTCCATAACACAGGCACATCCCCCTTTTTTACTGTTGACAGATTAGGGTTCGACTGTGATCTCGCCTTTGGCAAGCGATGATACAATCTAAATCCACCTTAGACTGTAACATTTTGGAAATGACATCAAGAAATTACGGTAATCTGGTAAGAAGCAAACCCTTATGGTCTTTACAAGAACATCGTACCGGAACGAAAACCTATTGCTTGGCAGCACGTTTTTTCTGGTAGGGTGGTACCTAGCCTACCATGAGACTCAAACACATCGTGGGGAGGCAGTGGCATCTATTAACGTCGTTGGTCGGAGAAAACCTTTCGCCGGATAGCATAGTTGCAATGCTCACTGGTGATCGGGAATGGAGGGCAGTTGCCGCCTTCTGTGAAATAGTTATTTCACTGAAGGAGGCACATGAGAGGCAAAGGGAGGACGCTGTGGACGCTCCATTAGTACAGGGGAGAGGCAGAGGAATGAGGCGTAAATTTGAGCTTCTCTTTCTTCTTTCTTAAGTTTTCCAGAGGAATCTTCCGGAATGTCAGGGTAGATTGCGTCTATTGATCCTTTGGTGCTCTACAAAAGGACGTGGAGAGTTTCGCTGAGTTCTTGAGCGTATTCTGGTTTGTCAGCGAGTCCTACACTCTCAATAAGATTTTATTTCTGATCGGGGTGCGTAAAGGCATTAGCCAGCGCGAAAAAAAATGCAATCTGCAATCGCACCATTGCATCTGCGAGGGCTCTACTTATAATGTCATATATTGGAAATAAGAATACTGCGGCAGTATACTGTCAGTCAATAACGGAACGAACTTCTCCTGGTCAATGCTCGCAGTTTATATCGGAACGCACCCATAGTGTTTTAAAAGTGCACACTTCACGGTGGTTTCGATATCACGACTGACAGATTACACAAGCCCGATCATGGCACAGATTATACAACCACAGTGTAGATTATATCACAGATAACAACAATAAAATTATAACTATAGAGATGTTTCGCTAAAGGCAATTAAGTGCTCGGTTATGAACAATAGAAGGTCATTCTTTTAAAACAATAATTATATATAAGTTTCTCTAACAGATACTAAAAGAGAATTATGATATATATTCACAAATAAATACACTCGGCAACTAATCTAACATATATCTTGCTTTTTTGCGATGTAAATCATAAGGTAAAATAGAAATATACATACAGCAGAACTAGCTGTTACCTTCGGTGTTACCTACGTAGTTCTCGATCGAGCGGGAATAAAGGGAAAACCGTTATTAGTGAGCGTCTATACCAGGAAAGGAACACGTATGCCGAATATAATGTATATCGGGGTAATCGCTAATTTCTGTTGGAAAATGAGCAAACCCGTTTTCACTGAGCTTCTATTTGCGATAGTAGTAATTCTGTTTAATTTCAAGTCAATGAAACCTATAGTCTCGGTGATTTTCTGATGGGCGAGTGAGTAGCATTTCGCTTATATATCGAAAGCCCTTACGTTGAAAATATAAAGTCGTAAGCATCCTATTAATGTCCCACAGCTGGGCACAGGCCTCTTTTTTTTTTCGATGTGTGTAGTTGCTGTTAGCCCTACTGGATTTTACAGCGTAACCGAGAGGGGTGGCGAGCGCAGAAGCTCTGCCGAGGGGTAGGCCCGTAGAAGGGCCCTGCTGCGTCGGGGGAAAACGTTGCTCTAAGGGCGCCTCCTGCGAGGCTCGGACCTAGGCTTAGAGCAAGGTTTGCTGCTGCTGAAAAGGACAATCGGACAAGTCGGCACAGGCCTCCTCACTAATTGGGTTTTTATAGCATAAGCCCACCACCCTGCTCCACTGTGGATTGGCAGGCAGAATACACAAGTGTACTTTCTATTCCTTCACTCTCATAGTCCGACGTGACGGCCATCCGACACAACCGGAGAGAGATCAGGCGCAGGACCGACGGCTTAACGGCTCCGGGCAAATATTGAGATATATAAATAAAATATCTTAATAGAAAACTTAATAATGATTTTTGAATTGGCCTGATCCAGAACTCGAACAAGGACCTCGTGTTTGTAGCGAACATACAAACCACTAGACTAATGAGACAGTCAAATGTAAAGTATCAAATCGTAACGTTGTGAGACAGCATTTCAAAGAGAAATTATTTATTATACTACCTTTTTTACAAATAATGTGTTTTTTACGTAACATGTGTTATTACTATACCTTTTAAAAAATATATAAAAGGCTGATAAATGGCGCGTTATAATCATAAAAATTATTAAATGTGAGAATATATAAAATGCAAATAAAGTAGTAACCCATTAATGTCCAACTGCTGGGCACAGGCCTCCTCTCTCATACAAGAGAGGGTTATTAGAGCATAGACCCACGACGCTGCTCCACTGCGGGTTGGCAGGCATAGTACACAAGTGCACTGTCCTTCACTGTCATAGTCCGATGTGACGACAATCCGACACGAGCGGAGAAAGATCTGGCGCAGGACCGACGGCTTAACGTGCTCTCCGAGGCACAGGGGTAAAACACACCTCCAACTTCCCAACTTCGGGCAAATATTGAGAAAATCTTATTAGAAAACTCAATATTGAATTTTGAATTGACCCGACTCGGGACTCGAACCCAGGACCTCATGACTGTGGCCGAACATGCTAACCACTAGACCAATGAGGCAGTTGATAAAATGAATATTGACTCTTTACACGCAGTTATCATCAGGGATTGTATATAATTTAATGTACATATTATTACCTTAAATTATATACTGTCTTTTACTTGTTTTTCTGGTCTAATATCTGCATTAACAGAAAGAAGCAATGATTATGTCTCTATTGAAAAAAAAAGAAAATGTTATTGTTTACAAAAATTCAAAGAAACTTTTTATATATGTAGAAGATTAAGGTATGGCTGATAATTATATTTAAGTAGGCGTATAAAACCTTTTATCATAAACAAGAAACTGTGTTATTTATTACAATATCCTTTTTATAATCACTTTATACATTAGGGATTATATAAAAGGATATGTTTTATCTAAAGCATAAATACCCATTAGTTATTTATTGGAAAGCAAAATGAATGGCGCCATTAGGCATGTTTAAAATCACATAAACTTTCACCATTTTAGAACTAAGACTGTCAGTTATGAAAGCAAAATAAGTAGAGATTAAGCGTTGAATGTGTTTTAAAAATTCCGATAACCTTTCGAGCTTTTATAAGAGGAAATTTTATTTGTAAATGCTTTTAGACATATATTTTATTGGTGTGAATATGGATTTGAATCAAATGTTATCGTTTTTTTTTCCTAAAAATTTAATAATTTGTGTAAAGGATTAAAGTCTTTAAACGATTAAAATTTTATGGAAACTTTTATGTGAACGGATTATACATTTCAACGTTGTAATGTATATGTGAACCTTTATCAATAAATGCATCTATATAAAATACCATTGACGGATTCTTCACGGAACTATAGGTCCGATTAAGATGAAATTTGACATAGATGCTCCTGTCGGAACGTAGACGCTCTTTGAGATTAAGATTCCTCGTCTTCCCAAGAGATGGATATGGAAGGAGAAAAACGATCACTTACTGCGATATCTCAAAAACTTCGGAGTCGATATTCTGCCAAAAATCGCACCCGTACCGTAGGAGTCGTTGAGGAGTTCCGTTGATCATCATATTGGTCTACGACAATTTGACCACACCGAAGTTACGGTAGGTGACTCAAATATCCGAAAATCTTATAAAAGATTCTGCTGAGTATTGTTAATTTGCTCCTAAGAATTGAAGAATTCCGCTACATTGTCATGGATCCCATGATCAGAACCTAACCAAACTATCACCAAATAACCATTGAAATATATACTTTCCAATAAAAAAAGAATCATCGAAATCGATTGGAGTGATCTTGATTTATTGGTCCATTTGTCGAGCACATGCTTAATGCAAATTTATGACCTTTCTGGTTTTCTCATGGATGCCATCATCAGAACTGGATTTAAAAAAAATGAGACCCTACGACAAGCACCACCTTTCACATGAAATAAATACAGACGAATTGATAACCTCCTCCTTTTTTTGAAGTCGGTTAAAAAGAGAGATTCTACTTTCCGAAACGGTGGTTGATTTGTTGCCAACGGACAGACTACTGACGATTCAAAAGTGCTTTTTGAGCCTACTTGAATAAAGAATATTTTGATTTTGAATCTATAAATGGATACCATGTACAAAAATTAAAGTTTTGCTTACGATTTATAGCAGGAAATTTTTGAAAGGAATATACCATTTACAATACTGTCTGCAGAGCATTCTAACTATCAATCATGTTCTTGGTTAGTCAGTTTTAACTATCGAAACTGACTGAAAACTTTGCAAACAAAGTCTGTCGTCTGGGCAACGCTAACTTTTAACCACGTTGCATACGAAACTCGCAAACTCAATGACAGCTACAAAAACTTTAACTTCAATCTGAAGTTAGGTCTACGATGCAATATCGTTTTAAATTGAATAGTCTCCTATTGACTACGTTAAATAGAATAAACCCGTTTCAATTCCTTTAAAAAAATTAAAAGTGTATACAGATGTCAAGTGAAATTTCTTTGGCTAACTAATTTTAAAGTCTTAAAGTCTTGTTTATATTTATACAAATCTAAAACTTTAAATTTCCGAGACTTAGAGGGAGGGAAAATAATTTATTAAATGACGAGTGGCAAATTAAAATTCCACTTGTTATTTGTAAATATTAAAACGGCCTAACCTTCAAACGAGTTAGCATAAAAAATGTTGCACATCTTCATGACGCCAATCACGCATTTCACTTCAAATTATCTTCTTTTTTCCCTTTCCCTAGTCAGGGAACGAACGGGAAACCGTAAGAGGTGAATACCTCTTAAAAAGTTAACGCGCTTTTAAATTAATTAGCACTTTTGAACAATGAAATACAGGTTCATCTACACATTAATTCCAATGTACGACTAATGATGATATTAAAGAACGACTTATATAAAGTTTGCCTCATTGGTCTAGTGGTTAGCGTGTTCGACTACAGACATGAGGTCCTGGGTTCGAGTCCCGGGTCGGGCCAATTCAAAAATCAATATTGAGTTTTCTATTAAGATTTTCTCAATATTTGCCTGAAGTTGGGAAGTTGGCGGTGTAATCCACCCCCGTGCCTCGGAGAGCACGTTAAGCCGTCGGTCCTGCGCCCGATCTCTCTCCGGTTGTGTCGGATTACCGTCACATCGGACTATGAGAGTGAAGGAATAGAGAGTGCACTTGTGTACTATGCCTGCCAATCCGCAGTGGAGCAGCGTGGTGGGTCTATGCTCTAAAAACCCTCTCTCCTCGGAGTGAGGAGGCCTGTGCCCAGCAGTGGGACGTTAATGGGCTGTTACTTACTTATATAAAGTTTCGAGGCTTCCTTCGCGCGCTATACTGAGAAGAGCCCCAAACCTATTTGGTTATGTTTTTTACCATCATTATTACAATATAATAGGTATAATATTTAGATAAAAGAATATTAACTTCCACGTTTTTTGTCGTATAAAAAAATTTCTTTTAATTCATTAGGATTAGAATTTATTAAATGACATCACGTGAACGTCTCTGTGAGTTTCGTCCTAGACTGTATTATCACTCACAAAGCTTCGATGGAAAGCTCATGTTAAAAAGAAACGTGAAGAGTTAGAAACACGATATAGAAAGATGTATTGGCTACTTGGAAGGCATTAAGCACTGACGGCACCCAATAAACTACTATATAAAACAGTTCTAACACCAGTTTGGACATATGGTATTCCACTTTGGCGTTGTACCAAAATAATCTCAAAATAATTCAATAATTCCAAAAAAAAGTACTAAGGGCAATTGTTACTGCACCTTGTTGTACATAAGAAATAGTTGTTCCGTCTAGGGGGAGAAGATCCAAGTATGTCCTTAACGACCCAGATGAATGGAGGACAATCGACAATCTACTTTATCAGGAAGGTTCCGACATAAACACAACACAGTTACACATCGACTCCGCCGGCGGAGTCCAGGTTCCCGATTTCTGACGTCACCCGGACATGGACTCAACCCACGCTCCCGGGGATGCTCTTGATGAGTTCCATCCCAAATTATACGATTTTATGATACATGATAACGTCGTTCTAAGCCGAGGCTCGCTCTCGCAGGAGACGCCCTTGTAGCGGCATTTCCCTTGAGAGCAAGCCCTTTTCAGGGCCTTCTTAAGAACCCGCCCTTCTTTCCGGTTATGCTGTAAAAGCCAGTAGAGCTAAAAGCTAAACACAGTTCAGAAAAAAAAGAAATAGCGATCTTTACAAGGACCTAAACATAGAGCTCGTTAATAATTACATCGAAAGAATTGCCAAGGCTCATGATCAAAGACTTCGCCATCACATGAATCCCGAAGCTGCTAAACTTCTGAATATCACAAGGACAAAGAGAAGACTCAAAAAGAACCCTTTGAGTTAGTGAAAGCGCTGTGACAAATTAATGAGCTGTTATTAATCAAGAACAATGTCAGTCAAGAGACATCATAGTAAACTAAGTATAGTCGTACTCTAGACTTAGATACTACAAGTACATGTTAGGTAGATTAGATCAAAGTATTATTATTAATTAGTCTATAAGGCTTGATTGTAATCTGATATTATAAAACAACCTTATACAATAAAAAAAATTCATTGTTTATGAATGTATGTGAAAGAGTTAACCCTTTATTTTTGTCATTTGCACATGATATTTATTTTACATTTAGTATCCTTCTGCGTGTTGTAATTTGGAATAATCTATTTCGAGGGACTGTAAAGTGTGTCGAGGGCTGTCCCTCACATATCTTCGGCCCTTTTCGTAAGTGAAATCTTGCATTGACGTCATCTTACCGTCGCCCATGGTCATTTCACAATTCCGTCTTTACTTTCGTCGAGTGTCATGTCATTAGCTTTATCTAATTTTACAGTCCTATTATTCTCACCAAATATTGCCGGGTATAATGCTGTTTGAATTTACCTGTGAACAAAAATAGAGCATGGTTAATCACCTATGGAAATTGCTTTTTCTACTTAGAACTTAGAATAATTCAATCTAAAATGTATTGTTTTATGATATAAAGTTACAATTTTAACAACGCCTGTGAGAATTGGTCTTAGTGATATTTCATTGGCTGTTCTTAAATTCATTATTTAATATGATATTACTGCTTATATATTGATTATAATAACTATACTTGCTGAACCTCGTAACTTTGATTGTGTACAACAAAATGTGGGACTCAAATTATGGCATCATCTATTTCAACTAAACTAATATTATAAAAAGGAAACATATGTGTTTTTGTATATAAGTATTTATGTATGTTAAAATTTCTGTCGTGTAGTCTTAAGCACAAAACATTTATTTTTCTTAATATGTTTAAACATGTTTGTTCACAATATTAACAGCATACTGAAAACATTTTGAATAACAATAAGCTTTAGTCATATTTAAAGCATAAAAGTTTTTGCAAGTAAATGCATGATAATGATCCTGAAGTTTGCTACACTCCCTGAATAGAAAATAAGGAATAATTTATGCTTATTCCATTGGCAGATACAGTAGCATCAATACAATGCATGCTGAAAGCATAACACGTTTTGTTAAAGGATTATCGCCTTTAGTAATGTACATGAAAATTGTATTTTCAATTTCTACTAAAAGCTCACGCTCTCAGCAATATTTATATCTAATAATGAAATGAAAGTAATGACAATTCATTTAATTTATACCACTAAGTCAAACTCTCCCTACGTCCTACCTTAAATATTACATTCATAAAGTTTAAGTTCGAGTTGACTTTAATTTCATTTATCTGAACATTATACGGAACAACTCGTATGTAACATTGATTTCATCTCTACTTCATGCACCAAAATTTATAGAGAAACAACAAATTCCAAGCATATAAAATGAAACATTAACAATTGGATTTCGTCTAAGAAACAAAAAATATCCCTATGACAGTATAAGTTTTTTGAGACGAAGGGTACTCTTTTGCGAACGTTATAACATTTTCGTTTCTTTTCTATTAAAAGTTTACCCTTTTAAGCAGTTTAGTCTGAAGTCTAGACTACTAAATATCCGAGAATGAAAACGAACTTACAGAAGTCTCGTTACGTGGCAGGACAGTCTGAATTCAGTGACTAATGTTCCTAGACACCTGAATAATCAATAAAACGCTCTCATGATAAAAGCATGTTTAGTTAGGAAATGTCCACATATTTGGGGTCCATACAGTAAACGAAAAGTCAGGAAAACCTCGTGAGGAGACCTGCATATCTCTGGAGTAATATTGGAATAATAATAGGCCTACTTTTACCTTTAACAGTGGTCAAAATTCAACGGTGATCTCAATGCTTTGTCAATTTAATTAATAAAGGTTCTTTATTTGTACCCATATTTTTTCCTATGTGACTGTCTCCTACACGGCTGGATCGAATTTGATGAAATAATTTGTGTATATTCGTTCACAATTTTATGCACATTAAATTGACAATCCGACCCAGATTTCATCATATTTCCACGGGACCGGAAACAACACGGATGACAAAGCCGGGCAGTTGGGTAAAAAGGTAAGGTAAGTAGCAGCCCATTAACGTCCCACTGCTAGGCACAGGTCTCCTCACTCATATGAGAGAAGGTTTTTAGAGCATAGACCCACTGCGCTGCTCCACTGCGGCAGGCGTGACGGCAACCCAACACGACCGGAAAGAGATCAGGCGTAGTACAACGCCCACTACCAACTTCGGGCAAATATTAAAAAAATTTTAATAGAATACGCAATATCGATTTCCAATTGGCCCGACCCAGGACTCGAAACCAGGACCTCATGTCTGTAGTCGAACATGCTAATCACTAGACCAATGAGACATTTATATCAAGATACAAATAAACCTGACCATGTCTTATGGTTATACGTAATCATACTTAAGGCTCAGAATTTCCCGTTCCTGTTAAAAATATGGAAAACTAGCCTTTATTTTTCATTAAAATATTTGCCCTGTTTCAGTATCAATCTGGTTTCAGTAATCCAGAGGATTTCGGTGGCAAATACAGAGACAGATGGTAAAGTTTTTTTGGTATTCATTTTGATTGTTAAATCGAAGTTTTTTTTTTATACCACAAACTTACACCATAATCTTATTTATATATAGATATTGTTTCGGTATTGTTAGAGCACATTGCCTAACAGAAGAAAAACAGTTTTATATTCAGATGATCAAAATGAGTTTTTACAAGAGCTTCAATTTGTATGTGACAAAAACTCTGTAATATTTTCACTGAAATTGGTTAACATCTGTATTAAAATTGAAATGTTATATTTCTTGCAAAACAGTTTTGTATAGAGTAGGGAACATTACAAAAGCTTTTTGAGAGCGCTTTTTTTATTTAAATTTATAAAAAACGTCAGAATAATAACTCACCAAAGGCATGTTGCTACACGAGACAGCAAAATATTTCATTTTTAAGAGAGGCACCACAAAATCAATATTATTAGTGTCTTATGTAGCAATAAGCATAGATAATGAAGTTATCAGTCAATGTAGTGCTTTTTATCTATAGGTTGAGTTATTTTTCTTATTATTATATAATTTAAACGAAATTAAAGGATATTTATTTATTTACTTGTTCACCTTCTCCCTATATATTGTTTCAATTTCCAATCGTTAATAAAATATTTCTATATTTATCCACTCAATTTCACTCAGTTATTTGATATATTAATTCATTAAATAAATTTTATTAATTTATAATCGTATTTGCGAAAAAAAAATCTTGAAATCTTACGTTACAGTTTCTAAACTTTTTTTTAAGCAATGAGTTTGAAAAACTAGTGCTAGATGGCTAAGGAATTAGCATTTTTATACTAAATTACGTATTACTGTCTCATACCGACATCATCCTTCATTTCCTGCTTATAATTTAATATAACGGCGTTATTTTTTATATATTCCATATGTAAATTGGAAAATGAAAACATATCACAGAAAATCAACAGGTTAACTCAATAGATCAAGCATATTACACAGACATTATCATAACAAAGGCTGGTATTACTAGAGTCCTATAGCCTGCTTGAAGAATAACTTTGAGGTGCCATTCAAATTGCCAAAGTACACATCACCTTAAATAACATTAAACAATCCTTAACTATTCTTCATTAAGACAAAATTTGGCATATTACTATCGAACTATGTATTCGTAAATACATTTGAAATATATTATTAGACCATGTTTTATTGGACCACGTTTACTGAACGAAAGCTGTCACGCTACTTGATTTTTTATACAATGTAAACAATTAACCGTATATTTCGCCCAATTTGCACAAAACCTTGACAAATTATATATCAAAACCTTCCTCATGAATCATTCTATCAAATAGATATAATCGCATAAAAATTCTTCTATGTTATATGTATGTTTCAATATATCGCAAATTTACAAGACAGTTGGGGCGGAGGGCCTTTTTTTGTATACAAAAGATTAACTACATACATAACAAAAAACTAAAAAGAAATGACAGCTAAGAGTGGTAATCGTTTCTAAATTGCTATTGTGGGATAAAATCGATTGAATAATGTCCATGGGCTATATAAAAACATTGTTACATAAAAAAACTGATCGCATGCATTTCGATTAGTTAGCTTTTGAAAGCCTAAACAAGTTGTTGTTCAAGATTGCTTTACCATAGCATTTACAGTGCATATGGGAGTCAAAGGCATTTATGCTTGTATGTAGCCCTCAGGACGAGGGCGCTATTCAGGGCCATAGATGCAAAGCGAACCACTACAGCTATTGGTAAAACGTTTGCTTTGAGCCTTTAAGCATCACTTGTTGCACGGTGTAATAAAGTCAAAGACTATCGAGCACAAAACGATGGCAACTTGAATACCAATTTCTGCAACTTTTTTATAGAAAAAAGCATGTCAAAGAGCATACGACCCCTTACGTTAAAGTTAAAAAGAATATCGATTACCCACCGCACTTTTAAAGCTTCCAGTTAGTCACTTTATCCAATGTGGATATGAATGAATTTTTATAGAAATAAGCACGTAATGTTTTGTAAACACGATGTTTTTGACTTGATAACGTGTTATAAATCGATTGCAAGCAATAAAAAGCATGACTCATTGTCACGTGACTTCTGAACCGATCGTACGAGCGATAGAGAGGCGCGATCGGTCTAATTCCATTGTTTACTACAACATAATTTTTCATCAATGTTTTGTTATGACGTTATCACGTTAAGTTATCGTCCGTAAACCGATTTTATAGACAACGAAATTTATTTGACGCTTGGCTGTAACATCACATTTTATGTTAAGTGACTACAGCCTACGATGCTAACGCGTTAACCTGATAAGAGGTAATTTACCTACTACATTTTCTGCCTCGTACCTATAACACAATTTTTATGCTTGAAGGCACGTCTTTGCTACCACGGTTGAAATGTACCACGGATAACTATTCCAAATACAATTTTCATAATTTTCCCTGTCGGTAATCAAACCTAGAAACTCCGGTAGCGAAATGAGTTCTTGCATTTCCAGAAACAAGGATTTCCAGGATCCTAGTTTTCTAGGTTATTCATAAATTGTCGTGGTTTTTAAAACATGGCACCGGAAAACATGTGGAAAAACTAGTTTTCATTTAATAATGAATTGATAACGAATACATTATGCTTTTGAAGGGCGTATAAAATCACACCTGTCCATCGATCAAATTATAGTGTGTTCACTAGCAAGCTTGAATCGTGGCAAGCAATAATGTGATTTTCCAGTATTTGAATGTATAAACGTCATAGGTTTCAGTTTTTATGTAATTTTCAATATTAAAAATAGGTTTGTAGTTTGTAGCTTTCTGACGTGAATACGTGTTTTGTAATCGAATCCATAAAGAGGCAATTAAAAAAATCGGGTGATACAATTTAGTGTTGTACCTACATATCTATTACGTCCATCCGAAATTCAATTACACCACTTTATAGCTAAAGGATTACAGAGTTCACTACGTTAAATAAGGACTATAACATAACGTATAGAAAAATTAAACTGCATGAATTTAATAAAAGTTAAAAGTGCGTGCGCACAAAGTACACACGTGAGAAGTGAAATTTCTTTGGTAAAGTAATTATTAATTCTTGTTTATATTTATACAAATCTAAAACGTTAGATTTCCGAGACTTAGAGAGAGAGAAACAATTCCTAACACATCTATCTTTGATAGGATTTTAATGAATTTAACTGTCATATAGAAAAATATAAGAAGTGTCGAAAATCAAAATGACGAATTGTAAATAAAAATGCCACGTGTTTTTTGGTCAATATTAGAAAAATATTTATTAAATTTTGTTTTAGAATTTTATGAAACATTTTTATTTTATATTTTGTGAAAAACAGTATATTAAATTATAAAATGACGAGTGGCACATTAAAATGTCACATGTTATTTGTAAATATTAAAACTACTTAACCTAAAAACAAATTAGCATAAAACACGCTGCACATCTTCGTGACGTGAGGTTTCACTTCACTGGGTTTTAAGTAATTTTGCCTTTTTTTGTGTAATTATATTTAAACTAGTACGACTTCCTTTTTAACAGTCCAATAAATCTAGGGTGATTAAAAATGTGTTACTCGTGAAAGAAAAGAGACTAAAGTCTCTCATAATCTTTATGTTAATAAAAATTTGAAATACATTGAATGTTTCTATTCTACGTGTCGACATTTAGGTAAGTCCCTTGGAAAGGATTCCTATGTCGCACCCAATAAGGCGTGAAAAATGAACTCAACATAAACAAACGCGATATACCCCCACAATGGCACCCCTAGTGTGACAACGTGCCGGAGGGGACGTGGTCAGATAATCCACTCTTTGTCCGAAAACGTGAGGGTGTTTTAATATTGGCCTGCGATTTCCGGCAATACATTTTGCTCACGGGTTTATTGCCATCGTTCCCCCATACCATTAAAGTGTAAGCGGAGCTTGGCCTTTTTTTAATTTCGTTCCTAGTGCGAATATGAAAACCATTTCGTTACCGCAAACAACGAGTATGTCAGTATTCACTTATCTAGCATATAGAGTTCGTTAATAATTATATCGAAAGAATTGCCAAAGCTCATCACAGAAGACTTCGCCATCACGTGTAAAAGACAAGACTTAAATGGACGAAACCTTTTGAGTTAGTGAAAGTGCAGTGACATAATATAGTGCAGTGTGGTGCTTTTAAGCAAGAACTGCAGACCAGTGTCAGTCAAGACACATCATAGTAAACTAAGCATAGTCGTTGGACTCTAGACTTAGATAATACAAGTACATATTAGGTAGATTAGATCAAAGTATTATTATTAATTGGTCTGTAAGGCTTGATTGTAATCTGATATTATAAAACAATCAAAGGTTGGTTATAATAAAAAAGAGTATATTAATAAATTTTGTTACCATCCAACCGATGTGGTCTACTGCGTTGTGACGATGGTTTAAGACCATTAACTCAGTCATCACTGCAAGCCTTTCGCAATACCAATACTATAGTCAATATTACCAAACTAGACTGTATTACCACACATTATATACAAGGTATCAGGAGAACACTTCCCAACACTAAGACAGGCGATAGTATTAATAACACCTTTGAAGATGGGATGAAAAAAAAACGATCCAGATTTAAAAAAGCGTTGATTAGTTCATTGACCCGTACGTTTCGAGCACCAGTTGATTTTTATTTTGCGTTTCATTGCTGGTTTATTTTTTAGTTAACTTATGTATTTTTTATGAAACTCGAATAGCTATACTAACGTAAAGGAGCGTAAATGATGTTAATAAAATATTTTAAAAAATGATTTTTTTTTAATCAGTCTATTTCGCCTGTTTTTTTTTCGGAAGCGGTCTCCTCATACTTTGTATAAGTACCAAATGTACACGACATCAAAAGACTTATGCTGCTCCCTCGAAGTATATTTAAAAGTCTGTCCCCCGCGGTTTCATCCACGTTATTCTTTATCTACTTGGTTGTTCTAGTAGTTCGTCAAAAATTGTTTAATGCCAAATCACATAAAATTTTAAGCAGCAAAATAAATGTAATAAACTCAGTATAGTACATTTAAATAACCAAACCCAAAAAAAACATGGATGAAACTGTTTTTAAGGTTGGGTAGTCGTCAGTAGTACTTATCACTAACATTAATGGTTTAATAAAGGGGAGATAACATTGACGGAAAACTACAACTCTAAAAGGAGCCCAAAGAAATATATCCTTATTGCAATGTACAATAAGGAAGAAATACTAATACTACTACATATACGATGATAAGGCGCCTCTTCGAGCGTAGATCCTGTTAAATGAGTTAATTCAAGTCCACGTTGAGTCTCATATCCTTGACGAACTTTGGTACATAACGGAATGATAGACCTTAACGTCTCTCTTTAAAACTACGATACCTATGCTATCTATCATGAACTTCTCCAGACAGAAACATTTAAACCTTTTACATGAGCTTTCAAGAGAAGAATTGTAAAATTTTTCGCCAATACGATTACTTTTCCTAACTGAATTGAGATTTGAAAAAACTGCATTAACATCAAATGTTATTTTTTTTTATTGCTGACAGTTTGGTGCTTGACTGTGATCTCACCTGATGGTAAGTGATGATACAGTCTCAGATGGAAACGCTAACGCTAATCTGGTAAAAGGCGATATACCTCTTATGGTTTCTACACATCGTATCGGAACACAAATCTCTCTCTTTAGTAGTACGTCTTTGCTGGTAGGATGGTAACTAGCCACGGCCGATTCAGACAAAATAGAAAATACGATTTTCTAAATTCGTCCTAACGGGGATCAAACTTGAGACCTCTGCTAGCAAAGCGAGTACTCACACCACTGAGCCAGAGAGTTCGTCAAACGTCCAAACTTTTTATTAACGATTGAAAATTTGATCAAGAGATATATAGGGACAATGTGAGCCTAATAGAAGGAAATGAATAAAAGAAAGTGATACAGTACATATTCTTTATTAAAGTCGGCTCAAAAAGCACTTTTGAAACGTCAGTAGTCTGCCCCTTAGCAACAAATCCATCACCGGTTCAAAAAGTTGATACCTCTGAGAAGAAACCGGCAAGAAACTCAGTGGTTACTCCTTTAAACATAGTTTTTGTACGTTACATTGTGTTTAGCTTTCATGTGCAACTGGAATCATGTCCAAACATCCTTGTCGCTTAATTAATCTTCAATACTATAATTATAATAGGACGTTTTTAACATATTTTTAAAACTATGTGGAGGTAAACTCAGAAGTGATTCGGGGATCTTATTAAAAATCCGTATGGTCAACCCGACAAATGATTTCTGAACCTTCTTCACTCTAAAATATAGCATTGCAAGTTTGTTTTTATTTCTTCTATTAAAATTGTTTGTCTCTCTCCTCCTGCTGTATAAATGAATATTATCACGAATATATAAAAGGTACTGTGAGAATTGATGTTTCTCTGATAATAGCAAATCATCTACATCTGCAACTGGGTGGTAGCTGCACATTGAGCTGCCTTTATAAATAATCCATCACGCGGTCCTTGTATTGGAACAAAGCGGCAGTTATTATGGCAGTAAGCTCGCGTAGACAAAGAGGCAGACAGAGAAACAAAGAACCCGATGTGCGGTCCTTGGAGATGTGCCAAGAGCATTTAGAACATGAACGCGTCATCAAACGAGTGCTTAGTAGTCATTGTTTTATGTGACTTGGAAACATGTGCTTTACATACGAATGCTTAGACACGAGGCTCCACATTCAATTGATATCAGATAAGGTTAGAAATGATATCTTTTGATAGAGAAAGTCCGAAAGCTTGCAATATAGCTTGACTGTGAACTCATCTGAATTATGACCAAGTAAATACACGGGCCCCTGCTAATAAAGTCCGATAAAACACTGTTCAGGAGAGCGGTTAAAAGCTAGTTGCATTGATAACAAGTTTAAAATCTAATGTCTAAATCTTGTCAAGGGTGAAACCTTACCTCGTAGTACACAGTGCCCAAATTTAAGGCATCAGATTTTAGTTCAAGTTTCTAACAATGACGTTTTTGTAGTTTCAACTGTTAATAGTACCAGTGAAATGTGCATCCAAATGAAGTGATAGTTGCTTGACACGGTGCATCCATGGTACTCGTGTAAAAGGATTTGGACTCACAATATTATATCGGTATACATTAAATCGGTATTTTTGTTTCTTCAAAGTTTCGGTTTCGCTCAGATTTTCTAGGTGGAACTGACACCGAAACTTTGATCACTAATAGTGGTCTCATTAACTTGAAAGGTGAAATAAGTTATGAAACATTACGTGTACATTACATTTATTTAAAAAGATTACACCTTTTGCAAAAGCTGTCATAAAATGTGTACAGAAAAGTTCTCATAGCCTCAGTTGGAGTAAGGGTATAATTTTATTAACCAACAACTGGTCTGAAAATATTTATAAATTAACTATTAAAGCTCATTGTTATCAGAAATGCTTTATCTGTACTTAAACAACGCTTGTAGTAAATAAAAATAAAAGCTTTACAGTAACAGGAGGCGATCCCGTGGGAAAGGGCCCTGATATACAGTATCTATGTTTCTGACACATTGGATGCCGAAGTCGGCTTCCGCCCCACAATTACTTATAGAACCATACAAGGGGGCTCGTTACATATGAAATCTATTTTGTATTCATTTAAGTGGTCGTTTAGTGCCGTATCTAAATTAAGCCCCCATTTATTTCGATTGTGATTTTGTTGCTGTCACATTTGCGATGTTTTTTCTACTTTTATATAATGGTGTAATAATGTACATACGAACTTGACTGCGCAGGTTCTTCTGTGTACAATTAAAAGTGGAAATTATATTTGTAATGTAATATTGGCAGCAAAGAAGATATTTTTTTATTATAAGGTAAAATGAAACCTATCCTTTGTCTTACGTTGCCAAAAATCTATCGAAATGGTTAAAAAAATCATCAATTCATCAAATAATTGAGTAGTAGTAATAGTAGAATTTTTATATATATAGAAGATAGATATCAACGATTATTTACACAATTAACTTGAAATTTGGTAAGACAATTTCTTTCGCGAGTTAGACGCATATTTATATCGGATTTACTCAATCACGTATATGGGTAAAGCAACTTTAATTTGTAAATATATACAAACGAAATAGAAAATAATATTAAAATATAAATGCAAAAAGGACAACGTAGCAAATGAACAAAAAACGGTAGAGGAACGCTACGATCTCATTAAGGGCTTTTGTCATGCGAAACTAAATTATGATGGAACACGAGAGAGAACGGGGACAGATTGAAAAAAAAAAACAAAATAATAAAACTGGGAATGCAACACGTTCCGGTGATATATTATTTTCCAGTTTCGAAACAATACAATAAGAGTCTATAACTATATATAATATGGAAAAACATTAATAATTTATTATACCATATAATCATGAGATTTTTGATTCTGTCTGGAAATTATATAGATATGTAAATAAAAGTCTATCATTTTTACGATCTGTAAACGGATAACTCGCATTTTAGATATATTTACTTTTTTTTAATTGTTCTTTTTTTTTTTAATTGCTGACAGATTAGCGCTTGACTGTGATATCACCTGATGGTAAGTGATGATACAGTCTAAGATGGAAGCGCGCTAATCTGGTAAAAGGCGATATATCTCTTATGGTTTCTACACAGCATCGTACCGGAACACGAATTTTTTTGTTTGGCGGTACGTTTTTGCTGGTAGGGTGGTAACTAGCCACGGCCGAAGTCTCCCACCAGTCCAGACTCAGACAAATTAGAAAATACAATTTTCTAAATTCGTCCTACCGGGGATCGAACCCCTAGCAAAGCGAATACTCGCACCACTGCGCCAGCGAGGCCGTCAATTGTATTATTACTTCATCGTATGTATGATGAAGTGATGGAGTCCTTTATAGTTCGAACGTCAAATTTTAACAGATAAGATTAGGCAATTGTATTTAACTGCTGTTTTTCTTTTCTATTAATCTAAACAGATAATAAAAAACCAGAAATGAAGTTTTGTTCTATTATGAAATACTTATTTGTAAATTGTTTAAATTAAACATAAGCTCTCCAGCCATTGCACCAAAGAGGTCATCAAAACATTACGCATAAATATAATGCGGTTATATTTCCACGAAGGTTTCCATTTATTGCGACGCACTAACGATAATACAGACTTCCTGTATTGGTTACTTTTATGATTCACTGTTATAGGTCTTGGTTTTATAAAGTACAGCGAGTGCACAGCGAGTCACGTGACGGAGCAACGTGCGCGGATAACAAAGGCCTATAATTACACCAAACACTTGTAACGTGTTACATTAACACATAACGAGATGAAAATACAAAGTGTAAATGTTATTCTATTACACACAATGCTTTTCTAAGCTTCATACTATTCAATATACAATTTTCTTTCAAGAAGTTATTTCATCATTTAATTGAAGGCTTTTATATAACTTTTCAAATCGTCACATACAGAATATATATTTATTCATATACGTATCTATATATGCATTTTTGTAAGTAGTTATGAATATGACGTTGTTCACGCAATATTAAAATATGTGCTTGAAATGGGATGGATCCCGTCACATTTTCTATACCAACGAGGTAAACAGAGGCTACGTCTAGACTATAAATTATTAGGTGGTAACACTGACAGCTCGAAAACATTGTGAATTATCGAGAAATACAGTGGCAACACTTAGAATTGCTAAAAACCTTGTGCATTATAACGCAATACGAGGTAACTTTAAAGAGCAAAACAATTGTGTGAACAGAGTCTCTTATAGATAGAGTCGTCGTCGTCGTCGTCGCTTCAACCGATGGACGTCCACTGCTGGACATAGGTCTCACGTAATGATGTCCACAAGGCCCGATCTTGCGCCNCGTGGTCGCTGACTATGGGCCTCATACGAAAGCTCAGAGTCGCTCAGCGTGCGATAGATAGAGTAATAGTACTAAATTGTAAACTTTCAAATAGTGAAGTAATTGTAAGTATAGTGCAAGTTCTATATATTTAAATAGTGAAGAGAATAAAAGATATTAGTTAATATGAGTAGGTGTTTTTATAATAGTCTAACACGGAGAAGGTAGACGAAAGCCGTACTAAAATTTTATATACGCAAGAACCACCGATCATATTAACGCTTTTTATATTATAAACACTATTACCCTTTTATTATATATCTTGGTCCTTCGAGCCGGAACCAGCGACCTATGGATATTCAGCGAATCTGTTGCTACTTACTTCACCTTTTTAAGAGAAATATTCAAACTCCTACGAAAACTTTTATGCCGTTATAATATAATAATAAATCACAATGACATCTTGTTGATATTACAAGTAAAGTGTAGTGCGAAGACGATAATTGTACCAGTTTTTATTGGAAACCTTTCGTCGAAACAGCAAGGCGTCACAACCAGTTCGTTCAGATCAAGGTTGGTTCAAGGCAGTAAATAGAAACTCGACCTCATGTAAAAGCTTTCGTGCCATGTAAATGATTGCAGTGAGTGAAATTATTGTTACTGGTGTTATAATGCGAGTACTCGCTTAGCTAGCAGAGGACCTATATTCGATTTCTATATTTAATTAGTTTCATCCGTTTATTTTATCAACTAGCCCTGTGGTTTCATATCTAGTACCATATACCCTGGAAATATGGGATAATATGGCTCGAATTGCCAACTGTAACCGTTCTTGAATCCACTTCAACACAATTTCATCAAAATCTATCTAATATTTTACAATCCAAAGATGCAATAATCCAAAGACGTAAATATTTGTACGTAAATTCTAATTTCACCGATGATAACAGTGATTTAATGACATCGACATCGTATACTGAGCTGACATGAATAGTAGATCTTTGTATGAAAGTTCAAAACTGTGAAGACAATATCGCAATTGATTCTGGAAAAAGTAGCTCTTTAATCTTATATAGCAGCATGATGGGTTTAAGACATAATACTTTCTGTGGGCAATAAAACTAAGTTGTTGATTACATACTACCGAGAACTTTTGCCATTAAACATTTTTCTAGACGGTATATAATACAATAGGCTTCAAGGAAATTCGATAAGATCGTATTGCCAAAATTTAGCCTTTGTATATTGCTTTTACGTTATTAAAGTCTGATATTATGCCTATAACTCCTGTGTTACCTTTCTTTCCATTACGATTACCTTTTTGGAGATATTTTTTCCTACTTTTATATTTATAAAGGAACCAAAACCTATTCTAATTCCATTCTGTTTGTGATATTGCAAATAGAAAAATGACCGCTCGAGCTAGACAATTAGCACAAATGTTTTATAAAAGGATTCACTTTATTTTCAATTCAGGATATGATAGCATACTTATTAGCAAAACCCCACACAAAATTAGACAACCATGATTGGTATTTATTTATTTATAAAGTCTTATCAAATAGAACTCATAATTCTTCTAAATACTAAAATACATCAATATTCTCTTATCTATTTGTCTAAATTAAAGGCATGAACTAGATTGACAGAAAAGAAACAAGGTAAAACCACGCATCTAGCATATAACAAAGAAAAACGTATATTTGAATGATAAAGAAAAGAAAACTCGCTTAGCAATGATACTTATTCAGTTTAACCATTTTTATATATTTCAAAGTTGGCTACAAATGATCTTTTTAAAATATTTCATATTTTTATGATTAGCTTTCAGAAATATATTGTTGTGATCGTTTATAACGAACAGTGGTGAGTTTACGGTAAGGTAAAGCAGTCTATTAGCGTCCCACAGCTAGGCACAAGCCTCTTCACTCATGGAAGTAAGGGTTATTAGAGCATAGACCCACCACGCTGCTTAACTGCGGGTTGATGAACTGCATAGTACCCAAGTATACTCTCTATTTCTTCACTCTCATGGTCCGATTAAATGGGAATTCAACACGGGGGATGGCGTACACCGCCAATTTCCTCGTGCACCTCATGTCTGTAGCCGAACATGCTAACCAATAGATCAATGAGGCAGTGGTGAGTTAGTTGAATAATAAATTAATCATAATTGATTGTAATAAACGTATCATATTATCTACGGATGTTGTAATCGAGACGGTAAACAATTTAAAAAGAGATTTCGTCTACACAATATCATTTTCGGGAGGCCCATACACAAACTCACCCCCGTATTGATTTTAATTCACTCAACCTATTTGAACGCGCCCCGGTAATATGATTTACTATTATGGATTTTGTAAACAATGAATGGGCAAACTCGATGCGCATTATGGTGGATATTTTAACGTCTACTGTATTCTATACATACATAAATAAGATAAAGAGAATACTCTTTATTGTACACCACAAACACGAAACAAGTAGCACTGAAACAAACTTAAAAGAATAGTACAAATAGGCGACCTAATCACTTATTGGAGATTTTTACCAAGCAACCTTAAGGTAAGAGAGATTACCTGAGATGAAAAGGATAGGTGGTGTCCCCAACTATATAAATACATATAACTTAACTATTACAACTAGATACATTATAATAATATACCTATATATATTATACTAGCTGAACCTGCGACTTCGTCCGTCGCTTTATGGTTCCAGAGATATCGTGATGAATCAATAGATAACATCCCCGCAACCGACCTTGCGGGTGAAATTTCGCAACATCCGTTCTTAGCTAACCGCTACTCGGCAAAAGGAATATTCCTACCAAATTTCAAGTCTCTGCGCCTTATGGTTCCAGAGATATCCTGATGATTCAGTAGATACCTGGATATCTCTAATATATACTTGATAAATAAAAATTTAGAACAAAGAAATGTCGTCATTATGAACAAAACGAAAGATAATGTTTCTTTACCTATTTCTGTACTTATAGTAGCTGACCCGCACAAATTCGTCTGCATGCTATTATATGTGGGATTTAAAATTCGGCACCATCAATTTGTTACTATATAACTTAGATGATGGTAGAAATCACACCCGTACTTAAAGATGTCTCGGTTTATTTTAAATTACGATGATTTCCTTTATTAAGTTGAAACAAATGTTACAAAACAAAAATTATTACAAAATTTCCAGTCTCATTACACACATATTTGTATGTATATTTATGCTATTGTCCATCCTACATTTCACTTACAGCTTTTTGAACCCAAAGGTTGTCTGGAGGAAATCGCTATCCAGCGATAAGACCGACTTTTGTACATTTGTTTTTATATTATTTATAAGTTTCTCCTTATTAATGTCTGTATTTTATTAAAGTGTTATAAGGAGTATAAATAAAAAAAAATACTCTGATAAGCCAGTATATGGATCTTAATGATGTAAGATTGATGCTTATTTCAGTCTCATCTAATGGGAAGTGATTCAGTCTAAGATTGTAACGCGCTAACCTAGAAATGGGGTTATTTATCTCTTAGTGGTTTTCACACAGCATCAGAGCAGAACGCAATATTTTTTGTATGTCTGCATGTCATTTCCTGATAGGGTCGAAGTCGAAGGCTCCCACCACTCCTAAACTAGATAAATTAATTAAAAAAAAACCCTAAATCGAGCCTAGGACCTCTACCAACCATGCGAGAAATCTCTACATTATGCCAACGGTGTCTTAAAAAATCTTGTTTTTTTTTATACATAACAAACAAAAAAACAAAATAATTGTAAAGTGCAGTTAAATAAATCTAAGCATGTAAGCAAGATAATTTATTTGGCTATTGAAAAAAGGTATATAAAATAGAAATTAATGTCAGGTTTTGGATTTGGGTTTTGGCACTTAAAATACATGTTGGTCAGTAGAAAAGAAAAACCAGTAACATTCCTTACGATCTAAAAGAGAAGAAGATTCGATGAGATTCTAATGAGGGGAATTTAATATCATTACCAATACTATTAAACCTGTGTGTTAACTAAATAATATAGTCATGGACGCATGCAGAGGTTAGTTATAAATCTTTTTTATTAATAAATACTCCAATAGTATTTCTCAACATAATAAAATAAGGACAAGCGTGGGTCAGTCCTTCCGTTGCTCATTGCAACATACATAATCCCACTAGTTACCAAAGCCACCCAAGCTGTTACATTGTCTTGTAACAATCAGGATGTCCTGTAAATGTAATATGACAGTATATGTAATCATGACACCATGAGATAATTCGTATTTATTTGACCATGCACCACTTCCTATGAAAAGAGTAAATAATGGTTAAAAAAAATTCATTTTGATGATTATTATTTAACTTTTTAGTTTGGTCCTCTATTATATTCGATTTTCTTAGTTCAATTGACTGTTAAAACAACAATTTTTTGTGTAACAAAGCTAGTTATTGCGTTTTTCAGACTTATTATCCTATCTAAAGATTCTTCTATCTATAGAAAGATAACCACATCAAACTTATATAGTCTAATTTAATTAATAACGCATTGTTAAGGATAATTCAAAAACTACTGTTCAGATCTTGATTAAATTTGAATGGGACCACTATCCTATTGAATAAAATAAGAAATCTAAACTTTCAACCAGAAAAAATCTGAAGTAAAAGGTAACTGCCTGTGTCTCTCTTCACTAACTTATATCTCCATCTCTACTCGTCCGATCACACTTTTCATAACTCGTCCAGCTTACTCCACAAATCAAGCGTCCGTAAAGAAGAACTTCAGAAAAACAATCAAATTGATAACCTTATATTTTCAAAGTCAGTTAAGAAACCATTTTAATGAGAAAAAGCTTCTAACAGTAAGAAATCTCTTAATAGATGGAGAAAGGCTGTGGAAATATTTCGCTAATTCGCATCCGAGACAACAAAGAGACGATCTAAATCGAATTAAACGTCTGACCCCGCGTACAATGCGGATAGGTTTAATCATAATCATCAGTATAATGATCCCGATTGTCATCGAGATCGCAATCAGTAATTGATTCATCAGATAAAACAGAGTGAAAGTGCACTTAAATGGATCTTCATACAAGAAAACTGTTATAACATCTTTGGGAGAGAGTAAACTCTCGTTTCCATCTTCAACCCAGTCCAGGCTTTTTACCCAACCTTTTCATATTTATAATATTTTATATGTGCAAAATACACTGACCGATAATACGCCATTTTTCCTAGTATTACAGCTTATACATATTAATACGTGCAACTCTTTTAACTTTTTGAATAGTTGTATCTCCAAAACGGTGCCTCTTACCAAAAAAATTGTTTTGACATATTTTATAGATAATTATGTATTTTGTGTTTATTCTAATTTTATGATAAAACTAATCGTTTTGCTGAAAATCGCGAAATATCGATAAAGACTTTTAACCTACTTCAAAAAAAGGAAGAAGTTATCAATTCGTCTGTATTTTTTTATTTTATATATTTAAAATATTCTAAACAATCTTACGAATTTTCAGCTGCATGTTTATCTTTAAAATAAAAGTTATCTTTAACAAAAAAAGTAAAGAAATCACTTCTTTAGGCACATGAGGGTATAATTTTTATGGACGGAACACTTGATTAGCGTCACAAAAAAATGCAGCATTTTTATGTCAATTTGTTTGAAGGCTAGGTAGTTTTAATATTTACAAATAACATGTGGCATTTTAATTTGCCACTCGTCATTTAACCATTCAATATACTATTTCTCATAAAATATAAAATAAAAATATTTTATAAATTCTCTTTTCTAAATTCTCAATTCAAAAACAAAATTTCATTCATAATTTCTAATATCGACAAAAAACACGAGACATATTTACAAGTCTTAATTTGAGATTTCAATAAATTATTTGTATTACGTTTCAACACTTTTAATAGTTTAATGACGATTAAATTCATTAAATTGTTAAAATATCTTCCCTTTTCCCTCCCTCTAAGTCTCGCAAATCCAAAGTTTTGTATGAATATAAACAAGACTTAAAAATTAGTCTGCCAAATAAGTTTCATTTCTGACATATGTACTTTGTGCACACGCACTTTTTTTTTAAACATCGCATCAAATTTTTTCGTCCATCTTGAATTAGAGCCGGCCGCGGAACAGGGATAAAATGAAACGCGCACAGCACAGCAGCCAAGGACAATATGACGGCGCCCATGGCTCGCATCGGCTGTCCCTTTAGCATTTATATTCTCACTCATTAGTGCAAATGAAAATAAAACTTTCACTTCCATCGTGGTTTCATAAATCTACACAATGTTTTTTTCGTTACTTTAACACAACTACTGTTAACAAAAAGGACATCGCGAGTAATAAAGTTTAAATGGGGTATCTAAATAAAGTTTAGAGTATATCAAGCCCTCACTCACAATAATAATCTCTTGTAATCCGACCTAATTCGCTTTAAAAGCGCTTTTTAGGGCGGTGATACATAAAAATCGGTCGGCAATAAACGATAAAAGTTTTATCACTTCGATACGGATATACACATGTACCTATATGGAGTTATCGTTTAGCCGTATTTGGATGTTTATGGATGCAGGAGGAAGATAAATTTTATGTGTTTTCAGTATACATGTCAATTCCTGCTATTAGTTCATACCAATTATCTTATTGAAATTTTTAATATAATAATTTATTCACCACATCATGAATACAGTTTTCTTTTTAATAAGAATTGATTATTTAATCGCATTTTTTTGAAAAAAACTTTCTTTTAGATACATTATTATGTAACAAAAAAATTGTGCCTATTAGAATCCACAATTTTATTATCACCATCTCTTTTATGAAAGTTTTCTTTAGTTCAAACGTTTATATCCTCAGAGAGCCAATTAAAACATTCACCAAGATAAAATTCAAACAAATACGTCAATATAAAAAATATATACAAATTACCGCTAATTGTCCAAAGAGCGTAGAATTCAATACGTGTTATTATATCAGAAGATATATTGCAGGCGTTTTTATGACATCGTTTAATATACGAAAATATTAATTAGATATTCGATTTATTATGGCAATTAAAAACTTTAACAACCTCCATGTAAAATTATACCTTAGTATGTTTAAAATAAAGTTTAATCTAGAATCAAAAGGAAGTACCGTCGGCAAAATTAACCGCCATTGCTAGAGTACAGTATACAAAATGAAGCGGGGTCAATGCCCCGTTGTAATTGCCCATTTAAACATTAGATAGGTCCTGGAGTTAGACTATAGCAATGATCTAGATAAATGGTCACGACTCCACATTTATCACATCTGGACACGATTTTTTTGAACGCTTAGACAATTTTTAACTCTTCATGTTCCGAAACAATTTTGTATCTCGTTAGCCATTTGTTTAATTACGACAAACCTTTAAGCGTTTTAAGCGCCTAGCTTTTTGCAATGCATTTATGGTAAGTTTTATCATTTGTCTGTATATATGTCGTTAGAGGTTTTCAATAAATTATCTTTAAATAAATATAACAGCGCACAGATTGTTTTTCGGTCTACAATCGAATAGGACTTGACATTTTTGAAGTTGACAGCAGACATAACACCGAGCGCTGGGGTGGCGGCCATTACTGGTTCGGATTTCATCGATAGCGCACGCGCCCAAGGTTTCTGGTGGATTGTTTTAAATCTAGTTATGCTTTGTTAATTATATAAAATGATAACTATTGATTTATTATACTGAAATTAATAAAGAAACTAATTGAGTCGTAGAATATTTTATTGAAATTTCCGACATTGATCTCCTCGCCCGACTACCCACACTATGGCAGACAAAACCCAAGATTGTAACGCCACAACCAGAGGATGCGCCTTTAAATATTTTTTTATTAATCCTAGTCTAAGAACACATATAAATTTATGATTAAACGTCTATCCCTAAACTAGGTAAATACGTGTATTTTAAGCGACAGCGCCGTATAAAAAATGTATAGAACAAACAAGACTAAAACAGCATTATATGTAAAAAAAGTAATTAAGTCAATAAGAATAAAATAGATTTATAAAGGAATGAAAAACAAACAGCTTTATTTGTATGGACATGTTTAGGTATGTATGTATCCATGTGTGTATATTTGTATATGTGTGTTGTACTGTGTTGCATTTACCTATATTACGCTTAAGTTTTATTTTATTATATATTAAATACGAACAAATTTCCTGTATCAGTAAAATCGAGATGTAGTAACCATTCCTCGACACGTTTTTTTGTAAAGATATTGTAAAGATCACGTCACGATCGTTAGTTATTTTATAACCCGACAGATGTTATTTATACGGTACTTGGTAAGCTTCTTTACCGTGTTATCGTTAAGGGTTACTCTTACCAAAGTGACCACACCTAAGCAAGTTCGAAATAGACAACGCCCTAAATATAACTGCTAACCGGAAATCGAAACATGTACATCTTGCTCGACGCGTATTCGCTGACAGGTTTTCATTTCACAGTTATTTTGTCACTTTCCTTTTTTTTTTTGTTTGATTCTCAATTTCTAATTCATTTCACCTTATATAACAGATCGACTATTAATATTATATACACATCAAACTGCCTCATTGGTCTCGTGGTTAGCATGTTCCACTACAGACACGAGTTCCTGGATTCGAGTGACGGTTCGGGCCAATTCAAAAATCGATATTGAGGTTTCTGTTAAGATTATCTCAATATTTGCCCGAATTTGGGAAGTTGGCGATGTGCTCGATGTCCGTGTCTCGGAGAGGACGTTAAGCCGTCGGTCCTCCGCCTGTACTCTCCGGTCGTGTCAGATTTCCGACACAACCGACTATGAGAGTGAAGGAATAGAGAGTGCACTTGTCTACTATCCCTGCCAATCAACAGGGGAGCAGCGTGGTGGGTCTATGCTCTAAAATCCCTCGCTCCTCGGAGTGAGGAGGCCTGTACCCAGCAGTAGGATGTTAATGGGCTTGACAGAAAGAAGTCTGTCGGGTCTGCTAGTATATAATAAATTTTATAATAGTACCGCCGCAAACGACCGGACGACGCACATAACTGGTCACGGATTCGAACTTGTTTCCCATCGTCGGCGTTTATTTTATAGATCAATTAACTCCGTACCATTAATGGGATGTCATTGACATCGACAGGTCGTTGAAATTATCAGCTGTTTATTTGATTAATCAAGACGATGAAAATATTCTTGGCATCGTTTATGAGAGATAACTTTAGTTCTATATAGTGATATATAAATTTTATTTATTTTTGTATCGTACCTAATATATAGCTTCATAGGTTAGTTTTCAGTTTAATTTTCTTTCTTATTCAAATATATGTTGTTTTTCTTGTATTAATTAGATATGTAAATTTTCCTTGTTGTATAAATGTAGTATATACCAGAAACATACATATAAGTAGTAAAGTATTCGCTTGAGTTCTAGTCTGCCTTTACATAAATAAATAAATGTATGAATTGAGCACTCTTTTGGAAAGAAATACTTATATTAGTAGTAAGCCGCAAAATATTTTTTTAACAAAATTGAAAAATATTGCCGCTAAAGTTAATCTCTTCACCAACAAAATATATTATAGGGTCCAAAAATTATAACGATAAGTTATAATCTGTTTTTGTTTTTATGAAAGTTTTTTATTTCGGTAAACCATTTTGGATTTGCGGATTACGAAGTGCTTGCTTTCCAGAGTAGATATTGAACTTACCAATTGGTCAGTCCAAGTTCAAATTAAGTTTCAAAAATCAGGAGAAAAGTATTAACCGGAGTAGTAACAAAATATAATAAAACCCAGGGTTTTTGAGTACACTATCGACAAGTTTCAAGGCTTCGCTGGTATATTCACATATGGTGAAGTTATACATTTTTCAGCAAACCTTGTCACCTTGGACTGTGATCTCAATCTTTATTTTCTAAATTATCTTTTTTATCAACATTTTACAAATTTAAGTAGTAACAAAGCATGCATGCATTCAAGCACGTACACTCGGATGCACGCACGAATGTAAGCACGCTTGCACGCATGCAAGCACGCATGTGCGTGCACGATGTTATGGCAGTACAATATCAGTGCTTGATATAATCTTTGATATCGTAACACGAAACCAAAATGTTGCATAGTTAGTTACGAACCTTGTATTGATTTGGATACAGATATTGTTCCCAAAATAACCTTAAAAGCAGATTAATAAATAAAAGCTGAGAACGTAATATAACCTCTAGAAACCCTTGCTGTAGTATGACAGCGCTATACTAAATATTCATTATAATGGATAGTAACCACAGTGTAGCCATTCCGTTTTGCATAATATGATAAGAGTAAATATATAGAAAAACGCTTTTATCGATGTAATACTTTATAAAATACAACCATTATGACCCAGTAATTTGATATGTGAATTAATTCGATTCTCAGTGTCGAATCCCTAGTATTGTGTTTCGATGTTTATTTAAAGAACGAATTTAATGAAATACCTTTTTGACTTATAGTTTTCGAAGTTGATTTAGCAAGATCTTAAGTAAATAAATGTACTGTGGTGAAATATTTGATAAGGTTTAGAATATATAATTCAAAAAAGTCAAGTCAAAAATATCTTTATTCAAGTAGGCCTATTACAGCACTTATGAATCGTCAAATATCTTTTTTTTTTCATATTATATTTAAATGAATGACTGATGATAACATTAAAGAACAACTTACAATCTAAAGTTACGAGGGTTCCTCCGCGCCCTGATCTGAGAAGAGCCCACAACAAACTCAGTCGGGTGTACGTTTTTTTATGTCATCATCATTACAATATATTTTAAATTTATTCTATATCAAGACGTATATAGAGCAATTCATTCACTGCCACGGTTTTTTGTCTTATAAATATTCCTTCAAATTATAAAATGATTTCTCTATTAGCTTTCTTTTAATGAAAAATTTAAATTTACTCATATACATCTCTGTAACTTATTCTGGGAGTTTGTTATAGAAACGTATACAGTTACCCTTGAATGACTTATCAATTTTATGTAACCTACTAGAATTAACAGCAATTTTATTTTTATTTCTTAAGTTATATGGTGCATTCACTTTTTTTCGTAAAATATCAATATTTTTATGGACATATAAAAAGTTTTCCAATATATATACGCCGTGAACTGTCATTATTTTCACTGCTCTGAATTTGTTTATTTGTTTTGTAACAAGAATTATAACAAGTTAAAATATGTTTGGGTCATGATATTAATTTTTGTATTGATTAAGTTAAGCGGCGCGAATGATGACGTCGGTTGTCAGGCTGGCGGAGCTTTTTCGTAGAATACGGCAGTTGTGCTTTTGATATGAAGTGTATTAGTAAAGCGTTGGGAAAGGATTAATTTATTAAGTTTTATTAGAAATGTGTGCATACATCAGGATTAATAGAATTATACTTATGAATAAAAGAATATGTGTGATTATATATTATATGTGATCTCAACACTAGGTAGGCACTTGGATAAAAACAATTCTCTCCAATTGAAAGACATTTTTTTAAACTTGTAGTGGATGACACTTGATGTTAATACAGTTTTTTTTAATTACCTAACTAAATATATTTTACGACAACATGTGTAGTGTCACTTATTGGTACCTTACGTAAAACTTTTGAAGGATTCTTATCTTTGTAGAATCTTTCTAACTGCAAGTATGAGTGATTAAGAATTAATGCTTGTTGTCATAAGAACTATTATAGTATTAATTGCTTTTTTAATACGCTTATATTAGCTAAGCCTGTATGTATGTAAAGAAATCTCTCAACTTGTCCGTTGGCAACTTAAAAGCGTGGGGCGCTTCATAATAATTATAGTACTTTCAATCGTCTAAATTATGTTTTACTTATGACTTTATATTAATTTAAAATATTTTCATATTTTATACTTTTCATTTCTTTCCTTTTTCGTTCCTTTAAAGTCTATTTTATTTTGTTTTTCAAAGAGATTATTTATTTCTATCTACTTGTTTACGTCAATTTTATCATCGACCATAAAAAGTTCCATCTAAACCTTTTGTACTCGTTTAATTTACACTGTGCTGTTGCCTTTTGCATAGGACATTTATAGGTCATTACTTAGAGAACTTTGTAAAACCACTTAAACCTTTATTCGCGTGATAGCCCACCGTTGTTGTGATGTTAGTTTGTGCTAATTAAACACGAGGAACTTGGAAAGCTATTTGAATAATAAACAAGATGAGTAAGCAACAAGGAAAATCTTACTGAACTGTTTGTAGTCCTGTAAATCCCATAACGAATAAATATTTGTTGTTAATTGTAAACAGGATGAACTGGTGTATTAAATTTTAGTTGTGAGGCGAGTGGTAGATGCATTAATACAAACAGAATATGTTTGAAACAGCACATACATATAAGGAGCGTAAATATTGAGTTTACTTGATTTAATAACTATGCATGGCAAAGGGCAGTGCGGGTATATTTTTTATTTGTAAAACAATTTGTATGCAACGAAAGCTCTCAAAACAAATAATTTTTTCACCGTTTTTGCAATATTTTGCACTGATTCTCCGCTCCTATTGTTCTTAATGTTATGTTCGTGATGTTATATAGCTATCCAACATTAACAGATCTTTTCTATTTGGACCCGTTCCCGAAGTAGTTCCCAAGATTACCGGAATCAACCAAACGAACTCTTCAGGTTTATAATAAGGCTAATAACGGTACGTTATATCATCATATCCACCATAAAGTATGGGTTCTGCCCTTCACCTCTGTCTGGCATTTGACCTACAACGTGAATACGAGATTGTTTTTGCAACGGTGCACCATATGATTAAAGCTAATGGAAAAATTCCTGCCTCTATTTTCCTGGAATGTATAAAATACCTTTGCAGTGAGTATAGTTTGTTTATTATTTCATCCATTCAGAAGTATGAATATCATCTACTTTGTAAAATTAAGCACCTAACCTAAGGTCAAATTATTACCGTGTAACATTTTTTTATATTGCCTCAAATTTATTCGTCTATCAATCGCATTTCGCATTACAGACAGCCGCGAAGGAAGTAAAGGGAAAGGCAGAGGAGCCAAGGCCAATTTAAAAGTTATAAAATTACACGTTTTTTGTTTAATATTCAATCGAATTCTTATTTCATTGAACGAAGATTTAAACGATCTAACCACTTCGATAGGTTTGTGAGGGAAATTTTAGACTGAGCTTAAGTTATTAATGTCTTTCATATTCTTCATTTATATTTTAAATACTTTATAACACTTTATAGCATGCAGATCTCATTTTACAACGTAGATATCATTAATTGACATTGTTCTATAAACGATATAATGAGGTAAACAGCTCTACATATTTTTTATTATGTACGCTAATTAGTGTCTTATTTACATTTAGATTATCCTTACTTCCCTATATCCTTATAAACGGAAAAGACTAGTGACGCCACGCGACGTTGCACACAAACGTTTTATACATTGCACTCGACCATGTTAAATGAATTTCCGGGAAAAAGAATAATAACTAATATGAGCTGGTACGATTATATGTACATATAAACAAATGTTGGACAACTCTCAACATTTGTTCATACACTTTTAGGTATAAGTGGCCCTTATATATTCAGAATTCAATATAAATTCCTATATTCTGTAAGACAGTGTTTCGAAGATAAGTTATTTATTACTGTACCTTTTAGACTAATGATAAGTTCTTAAGCATCATGTTTTAATAGCTATATTATTTTAAAAATAGGAAGACCGAAATTTATGAATGTGATCATGCAATCATCGTAATTACAAAGACGACTAAGATGCAATTAGGCAGTGTTCGATTTATTTTCCTTTATTCATAATATTAATGAATTCTGTTAAATATGATGCAGTATGAGTGCAATGAGTGCATTGAGTTATGCGGTATATATACGTCGGAGGACAGGTGTCTGTGGATCGCTGGCGCCATCTGTCTATCGGCGTCGGATAGAGTCAATAGTGGCAGTCCGACGGGAGTCTCTCGGTAGTTCTCGGGTAGCGTTCTCGGAGCGGTCAACTGTTGGAACTGTCGCGTTCCTAGCTATTATTATTAATAAGTTTGCGTAAATTGATATCGGGAACATTAAGTGATTGAACATTATAATCCGAGTTAATTAATAGTGTTTGATTGCGCCAACATTACCCATGAACGCCTACAGTATAAGAAATTAAATTATGGATGCCATTAATGACGATGTCGGTGGAGAACCCTACGCCCCCCTGCTTTAAGCTTCCCTTCGTTGTTATTCTCCGACTTATATATAATAGGATTGCCTCATTGGTGTAGTGGTTAGCATGTTTGGCTACAGACATGAGGTCCTGTGTTCGAGTCCCGGGTTGTACCAATTGACAAATCAATATTGAGTTTTCTATTAAGATTTTCTCAATATTTGCCCGAAGATGGGAAGTTGGCAGTGTGCTCTACCCCCGTGCCTCGGAGAGCACGTTAATCCGTCAATCCAGCGCATGATCTCTCTCCGATCGTGTCGGATTGACGTCACATCAGCCTAAGAATAGACAGTGCACTTGTGTACTATGCCTGCGAAACTGCGGTGGGGCAGCGTGGTAGGTCTATGCTCAAATAACCCTCTCTCCTATTAATGAGGAGGCCTGTTACCTTATACAATATAGCCGAAAAATCGAATAGTTATACTTCTGAAATGTGTCAATCTTTATCTATAAATAATTCTTCTATAGATGTGTAAGTAATGAAACTAGTCTTAAAAGATGTACCAATTTTGAAGAAAATTCTAATGTGTATTCAGGGGAATCAAGAACGATTGGTAATTACCAATCGTTCTTGATGTTTCGATACATAATATAAAATGTCAATTGAAATCGTCAATTACATAACGCATCCATCAATTAACATAATTTTATTCCACTTTTGAAAAGTAATATATGTCTTGATAGGTTAAATTATTTTTAAGATAATCATTGTGAGTGTATGCTAAATAAAAGGCTTTTTACCTTATCGAAAGGAATCGTGGACCAACCTAAATTTTACATAACAAAACCTCATTGATGTTATCCAAGATCAGTTTCTTTATAATGACGTTGCACTGTACTACGATAAATATGCGATAAAAATTATTATAGTATTTATTGGTTTCCTTAAAAATATTATTAAAATCGTAATACTTTCGACGACAGAGTGCCATTTCTATTTGAATGCATAAAGAAATTCACATATAAAGTTACATCATAAAACTTTCACAGACATTAAAATTATACATACATATGTATGTATATATATCCCACGAGAAAGTGCCGCTCTTAATTGAAGTATCAACAATTGACGGAATAACCGAGACTTATTACAAACGCCTAAAATAGCTACGGGAACGTACAATATTTCTTTGTTTGATTTACTATTTAATTTCCTCTATTAGAACACACTCTCCCAGTATACTCCTTATTAAAATATTTTTTTATTAATGTTTACAATGTTACTTCGTGTTAATATAGTAGTTTCAAACACTGAGGGCGACGATGTCGCAATGGTGCGTGGACTAGTTTTTCTAGTAGAGGTCCTGGGTTCAATACCTAGCGGGGCAAAAAATCAGGACATAGAATGCTATAATTTGTAATGAGTCTGGTCTGGTAGGAGGCTACGGCCGTTGCTAGTTGCCATCTTACCAGCAAATATATGCCGCAAAGAAAAAATTGTACTTGTAGAAACCATAAAAGGTAAATGACCTCATATCAGGTTAGCGCGCTTCCTTCTTAAGACTGTGTCAAGACTTACCATCAGGTAAGTTCATTCAAGCGCTACCTTATCAACAATAAAAATAAATATTTTTCAATTCTTACTATTAATTCTCACTAGCTCACGACTATTTGTACTTGGTTTTATTTATTTAATATGTATATTATGTATTGATTTATAATCTATATATTGTGCGGATTTTATGTATGTAAACGTATATGTATTAGTATGTAGAATTATTTTTATGTATGTGTATATTTTTTAACGAACACCACCTACCCTCCTTACTTTAAATAATCTCCCAAACCCTAAGGTTGCCTGGTAGAAATCGCTAATAAGCGATAAGGTCGCCTAATTGTACTACTCGCTAAGTTTTGTTTCGTGTATTATTTGTATAATGTTGTGGTGTACAATAAAGTATATTCTATTCTATTCTATTCACTAGCCCTATATATTCATTCATTCAAATAGTGTAGCGGTTGACACTTATACAATTTTTTGAAATATTATTTCACGAAAGTTATATTGAAAGGAGATTGAATACAGGGAATATGGTAAATGGTGCTCTGCGCGCCTTTATGAATAGCCAGACTGGCTGTGCATGCAGGAGTGTTGGTGCCAACACTTATGTATGGTAGTGAAAGTTGGGTATGGCAGAAGAAGCATTAAAGTAAAAAAATATGCGGTAGAGATGACAGCGTTGAGAAGTATGAGTGGATTGAAACCGAGTGACAAAGTAAGAAATAGCGTGATAAGAGAACGTTGTGGTATAAGAGAAGATGTAGTGAGTAAAATTGAGAAAAGTATGCTTCGATGGTTTGGGCACGTAGAGAGTGAATGAAAGGAGACCGACAAAAAGGATTTATGAGTCACGAGTGAATGGAAAAGCTGGATGGGGAAGACCAAGACGAATGTTCCTGGACAGTTCCAGGATATTTTAAATAAGTCCCTAGTCAAGAGTGCTCTAAACCGACAAACTTGTATGAAAATTTTAATAACAATAAAAGAAGCGATGAAGATATGCAAGGAGCGTGGCAAGTGAAAGGACGTGGTTTCTGCATACCCCTATGGGAATGTGTGATCTTATGTATGTATGTTAAATCACGAATTGAAATAAATATATTTATTATGCAAAAAAAAAACGGTGCAAGACGATCCATTGCCTGTAATAAGTTTAAGAACTTTTTGCTAGATGGCGTAGATATAGATAATAACATGACTTGATCTATTGTACATACTCTAACACTACGTGTATTGCTCATAAAACATCGTTCTCTGACTGGGCATAATATAGAGATTGTATTCTCTATTTTGCTAAGTAAATTTTCTCTCCGATACAAAGCTTTGTAACAAGCCATGAAGACCCAACAACAATTGTTTAAAGTGCTTTCCGAGATGCGCTTCGGTAAGCTTCTTCAAATATAGAACTTTAAGATGCTTTCTGAAACTCGAGAAAGTAACACTAACCCTCAATAATAGAATGATCTGACCCGATTTTAAGTGATGATACAGTGTACAATGGAAACACGTTAACCTTGTAAGAGGTAACTCACATATTAGGGTATGTAAATATGTACTTTATGTTCCTGTTTATCCACCACCTACCCTTTTCGGTACAAAATATCCTTAACCCTAAGGTTGCCTGGTTGAAGTCGCTACTTAGCGATAAAGCCGCCTTTTTGTACCCTGTGTTTAAGTTATTGTGTCTACTTCATGTATTATTTGTGGTATACAATAACGGGTATTCTCCCTCACTTCTACACAGCATCGCACCGGAACGCACGATTTGCTCTAATTTCCCCTGTCGAGTATCGAATCCAGTACTTGGTACTATTACGTCAGAGATCAGCTACTGTAACTGATCTAAATTCCTAATTAAAATAATTAATTGTTTACAACAAGTATCTTATAAGTCCATGTATCTTTTTGGTGATTAGCCACGACTGCACCCTCGTATCAATGCAAACTCAAATAGATGCAATGTCCTAAATTAGCCTTGCCAGGAATCGAACGCAGGGCCTTTTTTGAAATCCAGGAAATTGGAAAAGCAATAGATCCACTGTATCTTAAAGAAACTAGATACATCTTATACACAAGATATATTTTGGTTTGTATATGTTTACATATAAGTAAGATTAAAAAAGCTTTATTTAAGCAATTTTACTGGCACCATTGTTACAACAAGGCACGTCAAAATGCCTAAAGTCTTAGTATAAACCAAAAATTTAAATCTATTACCCCAATATGGTATTCAAATATCTGTTGTTGAACAAACTAACCACTAGACATACGAGACAACTATAAAATGTAATGTTAAGTAGAAAGTAATCCGCAGACATCTCAGTGGAATCCACTAGAGTCTTAATGAGCAATAAATGCTCTCTAACGAGCCACAACACAACGTCCATGCATCGTACGTACAGACGTCGTAAAAAACCTACTCAAAACTATCCTGGTAACGTAAATATAAGCCAATAATAACAAGCACGAAAATGAGCCAGAATTGTTGTCGTGTTTTAATCCCATTACTAAATCACAGAAACGATGTAATTGTCTTTTTATAAATTGCTCTAAGATCAGTATTAAAGATTGTATATCTTTTGGTGATTTATAGTTAATGTGCGTCTTTTAATTATTAATAATAGGTTTGTTAATAAGCTTTCTGATGAAAAAAATCTTTTTTCCTCACCCTCTCCTTATAAAAGTCTTGCCCAAAACTTCAACGACCAATGAAATGTTTTTTATTCATTCACTGAATTTCAAATACATTTCTTTAAAATTGCAATGGATTAGTTGATATTTTATAAAATTTGTTTCAAGATATGGAGTTAGCAAACGATGCAGATAAATGGTTTTCTTCAGTGACGATTATAAGAAAATATACGATTTGTATTTATTCAAAATAAAACTAACTAACCTACTAATTCATTACAAACAAAACTGAGTGTATACGCTTCATTTCTAATTATCCATTAGTAATAGTCCTAGTAGAACAAGCTACATGTTTACGATAGAAAATAATAAAAATAGAGTATTGATAAAATATCAAAATACCTCCGCCCATGAAATTAATTCTACCAACTTTGAATACAGAAAATTGTTTCGGTAAACTTTATACTACAGAGAAAACAATGCATTTGGTAATGAATACAATAACGTAACCTGCAGAGTATATTGAACTTTCATGTATAGCATACGTAGCAGACTCCAGATCAGACGCGAGTGTATGTGTTTACGGAACAGAAAATTGTTTTAGTAAACTTTAGGAAGATAAAACAAATGGTAAAGCTTCATGTGTATACTGTAGCGACCACATTATGGTAAACGTAATAAAATGCATCGGGTTTAAATTGGACGGCCTGCCATTGATTTTTATATGACTACAAAAGAGAAAATTATCTGTAAGCAAATTACAGGTTTTCGAGAACATTATAAAAGGATGTTATTATTATATAACAATAAAACGTCGTTACAACACCCTTATATTGAATGTACGATAACAAAACACACAAGGTATTTCCAGAAATGCTACGACTATCTTTTTGAATATAATTCAAAAATATTTGAATTAGGGCAAAGATGATAATAATTTATTAATAGAATATAATGTAGTGATTAAATTGAGAAAGGCATGCTTAGATGGTTTGGGCACATAGAGTGAATGAATGAAAGTAGACTGATAAAAAAGGATTTATGAGTCAAGAGTGAATGGGAAAGTTGGAAGGGGAAGACCAAGGCAAACGTTCCTGGACAAAATCCAGGACATAATAAATAAGGGCCAGGTCAAGAGTACTCTAAACTGACGAACTTGTATGAAAGGTTTAATGAGAATGAAAGAAGCGAAGGAGATATGCAAGAATCGTGGCAAGTGGAAGGACTTGGTCACTGCCTACCCCTATGGGTATGAGGCATGTTGCTATGTATGTATTTATGTTAAGCGCAAAAGCACAGTAAGGTAGCTTGTAAAATCCGATAAGAGTTAATCAAAGCTTACATTAGACTAAAGCACTTGTATCTAACCGTCAAGTAAATTTACATTTTAATTCTAGCTCGTACATTATAAAACAAAACAATAGATCTAAAAAGGTTAGCCGTCTGCAAGGTACTGGTAGTGTTTATCTTTAAATAATATGCGCCGATATAAATGTAGGTACAGAATCCAATGTTTGAGATGAAACTCCGTCTACAATACGCTAGACATCTAAACGTAACATCTGGCGGTAGACGTGATATGTGCATAAATATTTCCGCTGCTTTCAGCGTTATTAACTTCGTCTAAACTGGTCTCATTGTTCCAACGTTGCCACATTTCACCGGAGCAAAAAAGGCGAATTTTATCCGACGGTGCAAGGACAGGTTTTGAAAGCGAGACAGATATATATTTAGTCATAGAATCATGACGAGAGAGGGCGAGACAAATCGATTTGTGCACTTCGAAGACGTGAAATTAGATTGGGAAAAGAGATGGGCTATATAGATAGTCCTGAGGGAGACGAGGCTGGTATTAACATGGGATATGATGTTGTAGTTCCGAATGTTGCCACGTAAACAAAAAAGCGGTTCTTTTGTTAAAGATTGTGTAACAAAATGTTCAAGTTTTTTTGAAAGATAGGTAAACGTGCTCTCTCGAACTGTAGACGGTAATTTGTTTCGGGGCGTTCATGATAAGCATATTCCGTTATCTCTTCCCGGACCCATCATTAGTCAGTCCCGGAGAAGCAATTAGAATTCAACTAAATTGCGCACTAAACTTTCCGCGAAGTTGTTTAAATAAAAGCCTAACTTAAAAGGATTTGCCTGAACCAAATTAATATTCAAGAGTTTCTGAAGTTGAATTAATATTGTCAAAGTGACTAAAATCGCTTTTATGAATAACCCTTATAAATCTCTACAGATTTACAAAAATTACATCAATTATTCAAAATGCCCACGAATATAACTCCTATTTGGCAATTGTTAATTGAACGGGATAAAGCGCTTTTTGAGAAAAAAGACCTACCTGATTAATATATTAGAGATGCGTAATATTTATTTCGATAACAACTACGAAGATTTAAAAAATAATGTAATACAATACCGTTGCAAGTGTTCTAAAATAGTTAAAATCCTTTCATCGTGTTCTTTTACTATATAAGATGAAATATCTTTGATATACAGATAGAGGGACACTTGAATTTTAATTTTATTCGTTGATAAATGCATTTATGCATTCCGACCATTGGATAGATGGACAGGCAAAAATGATAGACATTTTTGGCATAAATCTGTGCGGTAAAGGGGGTAGGCGATTTTTTAAATTATTACGCCCAGCTACGAAATAGCATAAGCGGAAATTCCAGTAGTGTCAATTGAGGTACTCTTCAGTACCCACTAACCCTCTGAACCTAACACTATTTTGAAAGGGCTTCGAGATCGATAAAGTCCAATTAAGAACCCCTAAACTCTAGACAGCGGTCAACCCAGTATACTACCAAGGACCCCATCTGATATTGATGACGGGGGAATGCTTTTGAAGGGTGAATTTTATTGATTTTATCACGCCTTTGGTCACAACAAAAATTATTTATAGTAATATATTTGATTTTTTTACTATAAAAGCGAAGCTTAGCTATTCTTCAAACTTTTCTTCCGTACACAATTTATATTATTATTGATTTAAACAAATATAAGGCTAACCTTTTTCTACTTATCACTTAGTCGTTTCGAAAATCAACAAAGGGTTGCCCACAAAGTGAATGTGACATTGCAAAGCGCACCGGATAGTTGCTGCGCGACTATAGGACAATATGGACGAAGTTTGTCATTCAAAGTATTTAATTAAGTAAATGTGTTTGTCTTCACATCTATTGCTAAATTATTATAATACATTAAATGAAAGAGTACGAGGGACCGTTTCTCCGAAATGTTTTCGATTAACGTTAATGAAAGGCTTTACATTGCATACGTTACAAAGTGGCATTATATGAGCCAGGTTTAAATCTGATATTTTAGTACAAAATGATGCGTTTTATATAAATCTAGCTGTCCAGTAATACATTCAATTCCTGTGTGAGACTGGGCCAGTGGTGTGGAACAACGGAAACATGTGATTTTCAACACGGTCTATTTATACTCTGTAACTGCTCGGGCGCAGCTCAGAACAAGACCAGTGACGCGCTTAGGATGACTTATCGATATGCCCAAAAAACAATATCGTGCCGTGACGAAAACCTCAGATTCAACAATTCATTGACTTGAGATTAAACTGAGTATCTGAGATTCTCGGTGCAACCAGTGAAGGATTCGTGAAGTTTTCTCCACCATAATGGCGCGAGCATGAAGCTATCAAAAATGGTGGTATAAATGCTAATATTTCTAAAATTTTAATTATATTGGCTTTTGAAGCCAAACTTCTTGAGGCGTATGAGGGTAAAATTTTTACCCACGAAACGCGTCACTAGCGTCACAAAGATGTGCAGCGGTATTTATGCTAATTGGTTTGAAGGTTAGGTAGTTTTAATATTTATTTACAAATCACATATGGCATTTTAATTTGCCATTCGTCATTTAATATACTATTTTCCATAAAAAATAAAATTATTTCCTAAATTCTATTTTCTAAATTTTAAAATCAAAAACAAAATTTAATTAAAATTTCTAATTTTGTCAAAACAATTGGTATTTTTATTTACAACTCTCTGAATAAAGTCCTAAAAGACGTTCAATTCCAAGAAAAACAAATCACGAACTGGCACTATTACTGAT
Source organism: Elymnias hypermnestra (assembly GCA_015832385.1). NCBI lineage: Eukaryota > Metazoa > Arthropoda > Insecta > Lepidoptera > Nymphalidae > Elymnias > Elymnias hypermnestra. The sequence continues at coordinate 930,824 of JACTOM010000056.1, forward strand.
ATTGCAGATATCTATGGGCAAAAGGATTATAAAGCGAACCCATGGTTTGTTTATTGTTGTATCAAATCATATTACATGCATTATTAAAATATGTACGAGTATAATACAATAATGATAAAAAACAATGCTTATTAATAAGAAGACATCATCAATTAGCATAATATGGAAGTAGAAAAATGATAGAAAATTTACAAACAACATAAAGAAATTATAGCGTTCATTTTCATAATAAACTAGCCATATCGGCTATTATAGTGCATGTATATATTGCCACTTCAATTATAATGTAAACATAAATAAATATTCATAGGTGAATTTAAATAAATCCTTACCAATGCAAATGTAACTATTTACTTTAACTTATCACATCCTATGTTACTGTAAAATTACTAATTAAAAATAAAAATAAATCAATATTTGAGTAAAGATATAGAATTTTACAATCAGCGAATGGTTTATGTTTTTATTGTTGTTTCAATAGCAGCTGCCAACTAATTTTCTTTCCTCGCTTTTCATTGACTATGGTAAGGCTGAAAGTACTGACTAATATAAAATCTTAGTTAATACATACAGTCATCTTAATTGGACTTCAAAAAATTGTGCTACGATTTTCGGTACAAAATTTTTAAAATTCAAATACATAAGAAAATGATTTCTCGTTTTCTAAAAAAACATGAAATACGTCATGGTTAGATTGAGTCCTTGAGTCACTGTGAGAGGATACAGCAACAACTCTGATGAGGCGACAATGACTGACGTTAAAGAAACCATAAAGACCACCAGGCTTAGCATAATTCACGACGTAACTGCTGTAGACGGTTAAAGCGGTCGTGACCACGATCCATGCAACTGGGTCTACATTTCGACAAAACACACAATCACCATGGTGGGATGTACCAGTATATACCGTCCAAATATGTCGTTAAATGACGAAAATTTAGGATTAAAACAATCAGATAAAAGCAATGAAAATAACCGCTATTACATCGACAAAAATTGTATCGACCACTATACAATCCTAAATGTATAAATTTAGCACTCGGTACAGTAAGAGTCGAATCTGAATCGCGTTCGGTCGTACTGAAATTCGTTTTAAGTCTTCATACGTTAATTCGACGTTGTAACTTCATAATATATGGCCCCGTTATTTGGCAAGCGTTTTGGTCTCTAGTAATAAATATTCAGATGTATCCAGTAACTTTCCCATATCATTTGAAATTTTAACTAAGAAAACACTGTTACACATTAAATTATTAAACTTGTTTCGTTCGTCTGAATCTGGTGCATTCATTCAATAATAAATAATATTTTCGGTATTTATGAGTGATCGTGTGTTATTTCTTACACATGATTATAGATTTCATTTATAGATTCTCATTATAGATTCTTCAAATTTCGTTAAAATAGTTTTTCGACGACTTTTATGTGAGTAATTTTAAACATAGTGCCTCCTTTTTTTACAAAAAGCTTTAAGGTTTCTTAGGAATGTAATTTCATAGTCGCATGTCTTTTTTTTGCAAGTTTTTTCGTATTGTATATTCCAACGTATTCAATCTTACTCATTATGAAGAAATTTTTTCGAACTCCTACTTAAAAGACAGTGTTAAAGTCCATACCAAAGGTTCCAATGTTAACTCACTCGATTGAGAGTAACGTGTGAATTGATTTTCATTTTTTTTCCAAATTTGCAATGCCACAATTGGAACCTAAATCATCGGCTAACAAACAGTGTAAAGAAAGACCGTAAATTAGCGTCGTATAGGTGATTCTATTCTGTTTTACATAATCCTTGCACAATTCCCCAGGTAATTAAAACGAAAATAGAAACAGCTATTTATTTACAGACTGGCCCAGTATTATAAGATTTAGACAATCGTATTTTCCAATCTGTAGAAATCTGGATTGATAGGAGGCTTCGACCGTGGCTAGTTTTCATCTTTGCTACAAAGACTCCGCGCGAAGAAAAATATTGTTTTCCGGTTCGTGTTGTATAGAAATTAAAAAGGCGGCAGTACCTCTTGGATCTGGTGAGATCACATTCAAGCGCTAAACTATAAGCAATAAAAAAACTACACTAACAAATATAGATTTAATTATACAAGCTCAACGCTTAAGTAATGTATAACAAGGAGATATCACATCGCAACCGTTATAATTATTGCAGAAATCCAACTATAAATCTTTCAGCTCTAGTTATGCTTACATTTTCATGCTCTTGCCACTCAAATGGAAATTATTCACATCACAATTCAATTATGATTTGACCAATGGAAATCCAATCTACACAAAAAAATATAATTAAAGCGACTGTTTGTAATTTCAAATTAACAGCTTTCACTAAATGAAAAAATCCAAACTATGTAAAACGTTATTTCAAAGATAAATTCAGCCAGACATATAACAATATAACGACGTAAGAAAACGTATTTGCTGAATACTCCAAAAACAGAAAATAGGTTGTTTTATACCATTTTAATCAGAAAAAAATACTGTGTCGATTGTTTTACGTCCCATATCTTTAGGACAAAAATTATAGTAGATTCTTGTACATCTTTACTATTATTTTTTACTACTTCATTATTTCAATGCTTAATTGTTATAATGGTCAACTAGTTCAAAAAGTCTGCCGAGAATTTCTTTTGTGGTATATTGAAACAAAGAATGGCTGTTTAGAATCCAGGCTTTACCAACGTCATATTGCATAGTCAACTAACTTGGATACTATTATAATAATGTCTTTAATAAGCATAGTGTCTTTGCTAATAACTAGTTAGTTGCCAATGTTAGAAGATCTGACGACATTGATAAGGGTTAAGACCTGTTTGAATACAGTATCTTTTATCTAATATCTAGTTTTGACGAAATCGTTGATGCAACAATATATTTCTCACGTAGAAATAATGAAATGTTTTTAAAATTATTCAAGGTCCTAAGTACCAGTTATTACATTACTTTCATAATCAATCCAGGGCATTGATCAGAGAAAAAATAAATATGACTCGATATAACGAAGCTCGAGATAAAAAGAGCAGCGTTGTTGTTTTTTAACAGGCAATATAAAAAATATAAAAGTCAATTCCTACCCTCAAATTTATTAAAGTCTTTACATAAAAAAAAACAACTTTAAACTTTCAATAGATGGCGCTGAACCATTTTATTTATGTTTTTTTAAACTTGTAAACACCATTTTTATAAACTTGTAATAAATGACATTGATGCTGACACTGTTTTTTCAAATATTTATTTATTTAAAAACATCGATTGATAAAAGTAATTGAGAGAAATTGTTCAGTGCCATCTATATAAACCTTACATAAAAGGTAAGGTTTCTGTGTATTTAATTAGCTTAAAAAGTTCATAATAGACGGGGTAGGGGTAGTTAACTAAATTATACTTGTACTATACGGAAAAAGCCTATTAAAGTTCCACTACTGGGCACAGGCCTCTTCAGTCATAAGAGAGTGTTTTAGAGCATAGACCCACCACGCTGCTTTCCTTCAAATTACAATGATGGTTTGGAAAGAACAATCAAGCTTGCATTACTCATTTTTATAAAGAGAAACTTAGTGGTATCTATCCAGGATTCGAACTGCGATTTCTCTAAACGAGAATCCACGTGGTTCTCCACTAGGCCATCCTGGCTTTTTCTACTATACGCATATGTATACAGTCAGTTGTTCACTCTCAGTCAGTACCTACTCTAGCGAAAATAGCTTTTAAAAATCCGCTCCGGAAAATCCACAAATAGCTTTAAAGTTTTAACTTTATGGAGCGGGGTGTGCTCGCTTCGTTTACGACTCTTCATACCGAGCGGAGGGAGAGATTCATTTGAAAGGGTAAATTTTCAAGTTAATTAAGATAGCTTCAGATATTTTAGTCCGATTGGAAAACCTTTCGATGCAACTAATGGACCACCAGACCTAAACTCGATGGCTCCGCTAGCGCAATAGTGCGAAAGATCACTTTGCTAACAGAAGGCATGAGGGCATTTTTTATTGGTCTGAGTTTGGATTGGTGGGACGCTTCGGCCGGGGCTAGTTACCATCCTACCAGTAAAGATGTGTCGTCAAAAAATTGCGTTCTGGTACTGCGTAAGAAACATAATAGTCAAATTATTCCTTATGGGTTAGCTCGCTTCCATCTCAAACTAATCTCATCTGATATGAAAATCAAAATATTCTTTATTCAAATAGGCTCAAAAACCACTTTTGAATCGTCAGTAGTCTGTCCGTTGGTAACAAATTTACCACCGGTTCGGAAAGTTGATTCCGCTGAGAAGAAACCGGCTAGAAACTCAACGGTTACTCCTTTAAACAAAGTTTTTGTACGTTACAATGTGTGTAGCATTCATGTGCAACTAGAATTAAGTCCATACATCTTTGTCCCTTAAATAATCTTCAATATTATAATATGCTTTTTGTAACACGACGTTTTTAACACATTTCTTCAAACTATGTGGAGGCATACTCCGTCATTCGGGTATCTTATTAAAAATGCGTACGCTCAACCCGACAAATGTTTTCGGAATATGGCATTACAAGATTTTTGTATGAAAATTGTATGTTTTACTCCTTTTGCTGTATAAATGACTATTATCAGATGAGAAATAGTAAAGCATATAAAATCTGTTATGATGACCTAAGAGCCAAGGTCTACTTTCAATATTTATAGATAGAAAAGTAGAAAAGACTTTATCGTACACCACAAAAAAAAGATAAAATAAATGTATACATATATACGCACATACATAAATAACAGAATATACAAATATAACATTAATAATGTTTCAGATCCAGAAACGTGCGTTTTATATTAACCCCTTCTACTACATATATTTGTTACGCAGCGATGATTCGACAGGAAATGCTTTGCATACAGCTATTCATTTACGCCATACATTCGGTAGTTAAGGAAAGTTTAATATGTAAATATTATTTATAAATAAAAATAATGTGTATATATATATATATATATATATATGTCGGAGTGCAATAGTCTGTGGAGCGCTGGCGCCATCTGTCTATCGCTGTGGGGCAGAGTCAATAAGTGGCAGTCCGGCACGCGTCTCTCGGTAGTTCTCGGATGACGGCTCGCCGGTGCGGTCGACTTTTGAAACTGTTGCGTTCCTAGCCATTGTGAAAATTGTTATGGGGACATTATAATCTGACTTAATTAATAAAGTGTTTGATTGCACTAACATTACCCACCAAAGCCCACAGTATGGGAATTGATGTGATTTAAGATTGATTGATATGATTATGGATGCCATTAATGACGATGACGGCGGAGAAGCTTACGCCCCTATGCTTTCCTTCTCTCTTCTTCTCCGACGTATATATATATTTATATATGTTTAAGATTTAACAGTATCATCAAAGAACATCTCAGTGTATCTATTGCTCACACTTTTTATACCTTATAAAATTTTTAATCGTTTTTGAATTACTATGCTAATCAACTTTTTAAACTTGTAGTGACGAGACCTTGTAATACAAATATTAATTCATCAATTGAAATATGATGAGAGTAAATTTTTACGATGCGCGCGCACACCGTCACAAAAAACCAACACCCGGAAGTTAGCTATAGTCCACATTTTAGTTTTCTTTTAGTATTTTTTATAATTATATAATACCTTAATTATTTTATTATATTGCTTGTTAAATATATTGTGACATTGAAAATATCAACGTGACATACTTATCAAAATTTTAACTTTAAGACTCAAATATAGAAAACAGATTATAAACTATTTATATCCAATGAAAGTTAGTTTACTATTTTCGAATCTTTGGCCTTTCCCTTGCATTGAGCGAACGAATGATGGATGTACTTGATTGAAATTAACATTTCGAAGATACTAACTATTGCTTGTACATTATTTTGCATTTTTTATTTCAATCAAGCGAGTATTTCAATGAGACATTAAATAATCGCGCTAAAACTTGTGCTATCCAATGATAATGACTGATAAGTTCCGAGACAAAGTTTATGCATATTATAGTTTTAAAAGATTATCTTGTTACCCCAAAGAAGTATAACTTCTAAGGCATGTACATAAGTACACACACACTTTTTTAATTCATTGTCGTATTAACGAACAATTATACAGCGCCATCTATTGAAAGCCATAAAAAGTTTTAAAGGATTCTTTCAGATCAAAGACTCAACGAGGATTGTGCTAAATGACGTAGAGATAGTTTGAATATTTTTTGTAAGCATGCTGGTTGCAAATACATCCCAGCGATTTTTAACATAAAAAATGTATCTAATTCGATTGAATACCTTATTATGTGCCTTTATGCTTTATAAAACTTATGCGTCTTTGATGTTAAATGGGAATAGAAAAGAAATACCTATTTTAGTCGTAAAACACTGAAGTACACCTAAAATATATTGCGACGATACAAACGACCAATAGTACCAAGGCACTTTCCCCACTTACGTAACATCAAACGATTTTCCAAAGATTGACTATTGTGTGGATAAATCACCTATTCATAAAAGACGGCCATTGTACAAGAATTGAAGTAGAGAGCCGGAAGGAAGCGATGAGTCGTGACGAGTGCGAAAGAAAAGATTTTTGCAATCAATTTAGGCTTTTGAAAATTGCAATAATGCCCTTTTAAAACAATTAAAGTCATTTCTTACTCGAAAACTGTGTTAACATGAAATATATTCAAATACAATTATTTAAAAAAATGTAATTGAAATTGATGAATGAAATAGCATTTTATCAACGAATGAATATGTGAATGAATAGAGAGTAAAGGTGCTTTGACATAATTTGGAACTAATTATTATAAATTAATTCATTAATTTAGAATATATTTGAAAGTAAAATATTGTTAAAAGAAGGTTGATTGAAAAATCATACTATAAGTTGCAAGATTATTTAGATGATAGAAACGCGTGGGGGTGAACGTATTGCTCTGATTTAAATTTAGATATAATAAGGTAATATAATGATGTCGGTAAAAACACCCAGCTGAGTTTATTGTGGGCTCTTCTTTGAGTTTGAGTTTGACATCTACACAATGTATGTTAAATGTCCTTTGCGGGTGCATAAAGAGCTTCACACTGTGATGAACATTTAAATGATAGAAAGTTTTGTTTTTGCATCCAATATTATACATAGTTTTAATTATTATATTAACTAATTAGTAAAAACAGCAAGGACCGAGTTTCTTCCTGATATCGTCTCAGTAGAATCAACCTTCCGAACTGATGGTATATTCATCATCAACTAACAAACTAGCGAATTCAAAAGAGTCTACCTGAATAAAGAATAGTTTGTTTTTAATGAAATTTATTACAGTATATAAGCAATTTACACGCAAACAGAAGCACGTGATTATTTATAATTCATCAATTCATTATAAATATGAAACTAAGTAACGCGGTCAAGAGTAAACTTTGCGTGCAAATCTCCTTACATGCAAGTCGATAGTTTATTGATTAATTTAATTAATACAGATTTAGTTTGGTCTACATATGGTTAACTGCCTTATTGGTTTGTATGTTCGGCCTGTTATGAGGTCGTGGTTTCAAGTCCCGGGTCGGGCAATTCAAAAATCGATATTGAATTTTGTATTAAAGATTTTTCTCAATATTTGCCCGAAGTTGGAGGAGTGATCAACCTCCATGCCTCGGAGAGCACTTAAAGCCGTCGGTCCTGAGCCTGATCTATTGGATTTCTGTCACATCGGACTGTGACAGTAAGGAGTAGAGAATGCACTTATGTACTATGCCTGCCAACCGGCAATGGAGCAGCGTGGTGGGTCTATGCTCTAACAATCCTCTCTCCTATGAATGAGGAGGCCTGTGCCCAATATGGGGACGTTAATGGACTACTACTTACTACATCTGGTTTACATTTCAAATTAGATTACTTCCAATAACTGATAAAATACTTGTTATTATAAGCGTCATGACTACAGAATATAATTACTCTATGGGATAAAGAAAGATGAATTACTCTGTGGTCGGGGATATGGTTAGATAAGAGATGAGATAAAACGTATGTTGTTGGTAGACGGTTGTAATAATTCGAGGAGAAAGGTGTTGTTTTTCTTATTATTATTAATAATATATGTTTAAAACATTTAAAAAATATTTCTACCTATGTCAGTTACAGGCATCAAAACCATCCAAACGGTATGTTCTAATCCAGTTATAATACAAAGGCAGCAAAAAGAAGATGGTTTTAGACTGCTAAACTTACTCATTCGCTTATCACGACATCCCCAAACTTTTCGCGATTGATTAACAAGTGATACTTTTGGAAATGTACGCAAGTCACTAAATACGGTATTCCAATATTCTCACTGGATCACGGGTGCATATGGGCGACGCCGAGGGAACAGCTAGACAATGTTAATCTCACCTAACTCTAACAGAAGCTGAATTGCTTTTAACAAATCATTTATAATGATGTTTATAATACCTTTAATTTTGTATATTTTCATTGTGTAAGACAATTACAGCTTGCCAATAAATCGTACTAATTACATCGATTTAAACAGTCTGAACAAATATCGATTAGCAATTACTATTTAATCGATTTAAGCCTATCGATTACAAATTTACTTAATGAGTATTGATTTAACAAGTTTGTAAAAAAGTAATATTTTGTGAACGTGCTTTTTGTTGTTGCACAGGTTGGCGCTTGACTGTGATCTCACCTGATGGTAAGTGATGATACAATCTAAAATGGTAGCGCTAAACTGCTAAGAGGTAATTCACCTCTTATGGTTTCTATATGGTAACGGAACGCAAACTTTTAGCGTCGTTTTACAGGTACAAAAAAATGGTAGGGTCGTAACGATACATGGCCAAAGCCTCCCTAGATACATTCATAGCATTACGCCTCATTCCCATAGGGGTAGGCAGAGATCACGTCCTTCCACTTGCCACGATCCTTGCGCATCTCCTTTCGTTCTCATTAAACCTTTCATAAAAATTCGACGGTTTAGTGTACTCTTGACCTGGCCCTTGGAACGTTCGCCTTGGTGTTCCCCTTCAAACTTTCCCATTCAATCTTGACTCATAAATCCTTTTTGTCAGTCTTCTTTCATTCATTCTCTCTCTCCGTCCCCAAACCATCTAACCAAACCTTTCTCAATTTTAGTCCCTACATCTTCTTTTATATCACAACGTTCTAGATTCATACACACTAGATAATGTAATTTTCTGAATTTGCTCTGCCGGGAAATGAATCCAGTACCTCTGCTAGCAATATGAGTATCCGCACCATTACGACAGCGAAACCGTTGAAATTCCTAAAGCTCCAGTGGTGAAACACGTGGACTCTTGTTAAGACTTAGGGCTTCAAATCCTGGGCAGGCACCACAATATTTTCTTGTAATAGATTTACTTTATTATTAAGTCAATAATAAAGTCACGGGAAACAGCTATACTTTAAAATAAACACGTAAATCAATATCTAAGCGGAACTTATACCAAAGTAGAGCCGCGGGCGAAAGCTTGGTATCGTTATAAACAATTTTATTACTCACTGACGTTTTATCCTCTCAATGCCAGAGCTAGGGTCAATTACCTGCAACAAAAAAAAACATGGTCAAAAACATGAAACACAATGGGAATGACCAGTAAAATATACTACGTTAAAATATCAAAATAATACGAGGTGTTTAGAGCTTTATTAACATGCCAATGGGGTTGAATATAGCTTGTCTATTACAATCAACAAACGGTACCAGCCGTTAACTAGTTTGTGGACTGTATTTTGAGGAAAAGGTTTAAATTATAACATTGAAAAAGTTAAATGGTATTAGATTTTATTTGCATTAATTTTAAAAACACAATGCCTTAGTTATGCAGTGACTTACTCTGAATATATGAAGACAGAGAATTGGCTTTTGATTGGCACCTTACGTGATCACGTCATAAGAAAACATTGAGGAACAATTGTTGTGATAATAACCAAGGGAATTAGGCTGATCGCACCTATGTATCGCTGTTGGGCTGAGTCATGAGTCATGCATTTGCGAGCGTGTACACGGTGGTCATCGATTTGATAATGTTGTGAATGTATACAAATGTAAAATGTGCTCTTATCTCGAATGAGCAATTTCTTCAAGAAAATTTAAAAAAAAGTGGTTTGTGGTAAGGAAGATGGGCGGTGAAACTAAAATAGACGACACACATTAATAACAAATAGAATACATATATAATAGAATAGATTTTTATAAAAAATGACACTTTAAGTACTAATATATACATATAATATTATCACCTCTAACAATGCGACTTATGACAGGTAATATCTGTATAATTCTGCGAGATCCTGTTTAAATTTATTTAGGGACTTGTTTGATGTTATAAATAACAGTATAATTTAAAAAAAACCTGAAATTTACGTTACTTTAAAAAAATATCAATTCAAATCTAAAGAATATTTTGACGTATTTATAAATAAAGTGATTGAACAAATTATTTAATCGAATTGTTATTTATTAATTTAACAACACATTTAAAAATCTGCACAATGTGTATAAACAATCCTCGAGATTCTAAATGCATTATTTGCATATATCTTATCTCTCATAATTAGATTTTAATTTAAAAAAGAAATTTGTGTTTTTAATTTTAAGCCATTAAGTACCTAATAATTTATTTCCACCTAACAATCATTATCATCCTCTATTAGCCATTTAGAGGTTCAATTTTGCAATATATTTATGTGAATTTAAGTTACAACCCTATATTAAATTAGTGAAACGTAAAAATGATTTACAATCTGTATCATATGGTTTGGTCGTGTCTGTAAATACTGCAAGAAATTACCAAGAATCACTGTAAATTAAATAAGCCAATAAAAAATCCTACCAAAAATAGCACAAAGAAAAAGAATAAGAAAGGTGAATGAATTAGAACGACTGAATAGAAGGTTTATTTACTGTAAAGAGCGTTTTTTGTCTCGTGACGCACGCAAATTAGCAGGAAGAACGTACCAGGGCATAATGTAACAATGAGAGGTTATAAGTTCTGTGCCCTCCGATACAAAGGTCACAAATACGAAGTCTCATAAACATAAATAGTCTACAACCAACGCGTTTAACGAAGAAAGACAGTAAAAATCAAATAAGAGATAACGTTTGACGGCAAGAGCGATATAAATCAATAGAACAAACATTACCACAACAGATGCTCGTTTGAGAGAGCAGTAACTTTATATAAAAGTCCGACAAATCCGACCATTTTAATCATGATATTGATCATAAAAGTGAGGGTCATCTTAAGATATAATTATGCAAGACTACACTTGACTGCCTCATTGGTCTAGTGGTTAGCATGTTCGACTACAGACATGAGGTCCTGGGTTCGAGTCCCGAGTCGGGCCAATTCAAAAATGGATATTGAGTTTTCTATTAAGATTTTCTCAATATTTGCCCGAAGTTGGGAAGTTGGCGGTGTGATCCACCCCCGTGCCTCGGAGAGCACGTTAAGCCGTCGGTCCTGCGCCTGATCTCTCTCCGGTCGTGTCGGATTCCCGTCACATCGGACTATGAGAGTGAAGGAATAGAGAGTGCACTTGTGTACTATGCCTGCCAATCCGCAGTGGAGCAGCGTGGTGGGTCTATGCTCTAAAAACCCTCGCTCCTCGGAGTGAGGAGGCCTGTGCCCAGCAGTGGGACGTTAATGGGCTGCTACTTACTTACTTACTTACACTTGGCTAGTATTTACAACAATTTTTGCATTTCCTGATCATGTAACTAAAGCGTTCTCTGAGGGTGTCAATATTCGAGCAAGTATTCGTGACATTCATATATTGGAAGATAATATATATTGCAATACAGGCATGGCTCTTAATCCGGAGGATCAGGGCTTTCGCCGACAGAGCACTGGTCGAAAAGTGGAGAACCTCGGGGTCCCCAACTCCAGGTGACCACGGTGGCAGCGATCCGTCCTCACCTGAAGAATTGGATAATGACGCGGCTTAAATCCTGTCCAAACGTCTGTTGCATGTGCTAACCGGGCCTGGTTGCTTCGGCAAGTATCTATTGCAGATAGGTCGTGAAGAAACGGCCGTCTGTCATGAGGGTAGTGCCACTGTAGATACGGTGCCCCATCGTTGGCAGAGTGTACGGCGTGGGCGCCCCAACTGCATATCATATTGTCGCTGGTCGGAGGAGGGCTCTCATTGGAGAGCATAGTCCATGTGATGCTCACCAGTCAGTTTTGGTGGAGGGCGGTTGACTTCCTTTGCGAGACTGTCATATCGCTGAAGGAGGCAAATGAGAGGCAAAGGGAGGATGCGGCTGATGCCTTCCATCTCCGTCGAAGGAGGCTGGGTGGCAATAAGCGCAGGTATGCGTCCCACTATTTCCCTCAGTAAACTATAGATTGCTATATTCTCCAACAACCGGGTCACTAGAGTGGATTGCGAAATGGGACCCACTAGTGATCTCATCCAGGGAAGACGAGGGATGCGCTGGGTTTTATTGGGTATTCTAGTTACTCAGCGAGTTCTATACTCTTAATTGGAAGAATTTCTTCTAACTCTCGGGTGCCTAAAAGAATTTCCAGAGACAAAAAAGAAAGAAGTATATTCCAATGCTATAACCAAAGCCAAGTGAGTGCTATCTGAAGATAAAATTCTGCTCCACAATACAGATACCACGTTTGATTTCTCTGACAGTAAGAGAATCAGAATATATTTGCCTGAAGATGGGCACATGGATATGTGCTATTGTTGAGCATATAATTAATCTCTATTTGAGGATAGGCGCAAAGTCAATATTCGACCAAGGGAACATATTTATATATTCATACATTGGCCCTCTTACTTGAACTGATAACTTCTTATATTTTCTTTTACTTTATATTAATTTTAGTTTCACGGTTAGGTAGTAGTACGCTTTTCAGTTAATATCTATCGATTTTCAACTATCACATCTAAAATCAAAAATTCAAGCCAAAAAAAGTCAGTATTATTGTACAACTGTAAGATAAAATATGACTAACACTAAATAATTTGTAAGGCAAATCCATTATTAATGTTCCAAAACACGTAAAAGACATTTAAACTTACCATTTCCGTAGTAAACTTCCTTGTAGAAATGATACGACGCATACAAAACGATGGTAATAATTATTAAATATCTTGTTAAGTATAGTGGCATAATCACAATAGATTGTCGTAATTAAGTTGAATTAAACATTATTTTTACAGTTATTGTTTCGTTTGAAGATTGTGTAAAATGAAAATGAGGTAAATTGCACAAGCACTTCGTCGAATTGGTGATGATTGAAATCAAAGGACTGGTTTACTTATACGTGAATTATTTAACAGAGATAAACACAAATCACGTTTACAAAAACATCACATGCAAATTGTTTTACTGAAGAATGCTAACTAACGATATAATGATAAATTGTCATAATGTTTATTTGTTTTAAAAGATGACCAAAAATTCCCAAACAATGTTGAGTTTCAAAAGTCTTAAAATTGTATATTATAAAAACATTATAAATCTAATAAGGTCACCAACTAAAAGTGATTACGCGCTTTGTTGTCTTTTCCACTTAGTTGCGCAAATTTTGTGTTTAAATCTTACGATTCTTAAGAGTTCAACCCACTAAGTATCACGTTTCTTACTTAACGCAAAGAAATAAGTTTTGTTATATCTCCTTAGGTTTATTTAACTATTTACCTGAGTATGAACGCGTAGCATAATTTTTTAAGTGGAACTTTTTAGGCGTGTGAGGATAAAATTTTTAAGGACGAAAAGCGTCATTAGCGACACGAAGATGTGCAGCGTTTTCTTTGCTAATTCGTTTGAAGGTTAGGTAGTTTTACTATTTACAAATAACATGTGGCATTTAAATTTGCCACTCGTCATTTAATAATTTAATATACTATATTTCATGAAATATAATATTTCATATATTTATTTAAAACACATGGCATTTCTATTAACAATTCGTCAGTTCGAGATTTCAATAAATAATTTGTATTAATTTCCGACACTTTTAATATTTTAATGACAATTAAATTCCCAACATATCTTCCTTTTTCCCTCCCTAAGTCTCGGAAATCTAAAGTTTTAAATTTGTATAAATATGAGCGAGACTTAAAAATTTGGTTGCCAAAAAAGTTCCACTTGTGACATGTGAACTTTGTACGTAAGTGTTTTTAATTTGTAATGAGTTTGCATAATCTCATTTAAGTCTTTTCAGGAAATTAGTAAAGTTGTTTCTGTAAAAGAAAAAGAGAAAAACTATAAGTCCATCAATCGCGATGATCCATCAACTGGCTGGAAGCTTTCAGTAGGAAAATTCTTCAGCTTCAACAATACAGAAAGTACTTAATAAGTGTAAAGATATCGAGCATGTTAGAGCAATTTCCACAATGCGTCGCACAGTCTAGACGCTATTGCAGTTTGCACGTTTTGTGGTCGCCGACCCCATTATTGCATTATGAAGTTTATGGTGGGATCCTATTTATAAAAAATCATTTTGTTATTGAAATAAAACGGAAGACGATTGTACTGTTCACCTGATGTTAAGAGGATCCCTTCGCTCATAAACGTATGCACAAATAATGGAACTGTCTTGCCGATTAAAAGGGTTGTTTCATCAGTATTCAGTCATTCTAGATTCTTTGGCTTGGGATGGCAAAGCAAAGCAGTAGATGATCGGGCAAATTTCAAAGTTTGTTTAACACTACTAGCAAACAAATAAATTTCGTTTCAGCACGATGCTGCGTAAGCAACAACAAGTAACTTACCATGTTACCAAGTATGCGCGCTTTCATTTTGGACTGTATCCACTATTAATTGAGAATACAGTAAGCGCTAAATTGTCAGCAAAATTAAATACATACATAGCATCACACCCCATTCCCATAGGAGTAGGCAGAAACCACGTCCTTCCACTTGCCACGACCGTTTATTATCTCCTTCGCTTATTTCATTTTCATTAAACCTTTCATACAAGTTCATCGGTTTAGAGTACTCTTGACCTGGCTCTTATTTAAAATGTCCTGGATTTTGTCCAGGCACGTTCGCCTTGGTCTGCCCCTTCCAACTTTCACATTCACTCTTAACTCATAAAATTCATTCTTTCTCTCTACGTGCCCAAACAACATTCTCAATTTTAGTCACCACATCTTCTTTTATACCACAGCGTTCTCGCAAAACTAAATGATGAAAATGAATGTGGTCTTTCCGAAATCGAGGCAGCATGACATGATGCAATTGGACACTCCTAATGCTCAATATTGCACTGCACAAAATTTTATTTAACATAAATTGTAATCAATTATAAAGACCGATCAAAGATAGATAGATAAATGTATAGATTTGTTTTAGGGGGGTACCTTTGTCCACATTTCGTTACCACTCTTAAAACAGAAACGTGTGTTAGAATATTACTTACCCAAGCAGGTTTTTTAGTATTAATACCGCCATTTATGTAGAAATCTAGACTTTTCTGTATTGTGCTGTATTCTTAACAAAAATTTTGAATATCATAAATCGTGTCATTATTCATCGATCAGGACTACATTAGTTCATCGCCATCTTTTCCTGACTTTTATTATAGTCTATTGCAACATTTACTATATCTACATTGGGGAAAATTGTAATAAATGTCCGTAACAAAAGCGCAAGTTAACAATAAAGCAACGACATATTAACAGAAACAATTCACCACAATGAATCCCACAGTCTAGACGCATTTGCAGTTAGAACTTCTTATAGTCTTCGATCCAGTTATGCCCACTTAAGCCCAGAATATAACTAACCTCTGTTAGAACTAGCTCCTGACCGCGACTTCGTTGGTGACAACTTTAGAATTGGACTAAGAGACAAATAGCTACTAAAGCAAGTACTTATTTGTGTTTGGTTTTCACATGATTTGGTTCGCAATCTCTAAATGTCAACTTTTAGAGCTCTGTATAAACTTTTTATCTACTTTTTCATTGCCTCAGGGTCTGGAGTTTTCAAAAATATTTAGTTAGTGCTCACCTTCAGTATAAATATAACAGTTTCTATTCCTAACCTTCGCCTTCCCAACTCAAGATTTACGTTAATACACAATACATTAAAGGTGTATGTCAGCATAGATAATGGACGTACGAAACTACAATTTCATTATTTAAAATTTCAGCTAATAAGGATATACATTTTTGCTTGGCAAAGGTTACAGTTTATGAATACATTAAACTAAAAAAAAAAAAACGAAGTGTGCAATGAAGAAAAGAAATATATGTGATAACACGATAAATTAAACAGAATTACTATTATAATGAGATAATGTCTGCAAGATAACAAACAGAGGCGTTTTAACTTTCTGCCACCAACGCATCAGTGAACGACAAAGGCAGTAAAGGGTATAAAGTGGTAGTGAATCAATCGAGTTCATCATAACAATCCCACAATGAGTCTCACAGTCTAGACAGCATTGCTGTTTGTAAGCCATGTGGTCGATGACCCTATGGATGGAGCTTTCTTTAACAGGGTTAAATTAGGAGGCAACATATCGACGCTGGAAAGTAAACAAGTAGTAACCCACTAAACATACATTACGACGAGTAAATCTATTTAGCAACAAAATAAAGGATGCAAAAATGATAAATCTATTCGATAAAACTGCTTTAGGTTTTTTTTATGAAAAGTTATTCGGTACCGATGAAAAATTTTGGTTTGCGGGTTGTGTATATTACATGGTTATTTGTTCCCAATATTAACTGTATCGAAACATTGAATAGGGAATATTATCCATTAAATACTTTTTTATAACAATTTATGGCTGGATATTATCATATGTATGTAGTGTGTTTCGGTTTAAATATAACACATAGTTAACATTATAAATCTATTAATTTTGATTTAAACATTAAACTTAATAAAATAATACTTTCTTAACGCTTTACTAATACACTTAATATCAAAACTACAACTGTCGTACTCTACGAACACGCTCCGCCAGCCTGCCAACGCGACGTCATCATTCGCGCCGCTTAACTTAGTCAATACAATAACGATCATCATGACGCAAACGTATTTCACCACAGTATATTTATTATTTAGATAAAATCTTGCTAAATCAACTTTATTGTACTTGTATCTAAGATTATGATATATAAATTATAATGTTCAATTTAAATACTTCCCAATCGTAACACGAAAGTGGCGAACGTAGTCGAACTCTATATGTCAAAAGGGTATTTCTTTAAACTCGTTCTTTAAATAAACGTCTAATCACAACAATATACTATCTATATCAATGGACTTTGCCCATCACTGGCTTACAGTGTCAAAACAATGTTTTCCTGTCTGAATCATGACTACTAGAAAATTCTAAAAATTTCGCAAGGCATACATAAATCACGTCGAAATTATCGTTGTACTGTGGAATGTTTTGATGTTTTTGACATCGTCCATTAGGCAGCGATTAGTCAGGACACCTCACGTAGGAACCACGCTGCGTGCGAACACGTGGGCGGTAGTTAGGTCAGTCAAGTCGATGCGACCGCAGTGCGTTGACCCAACTCGTGTGTTGCACGTTCAGTCATTATCATTAGCAGTATGTTTATACTACGACGGCCAGCTAATGGATATATCAAAGCCATAAATTTTCCTTCACCCAGAATCGGTTAACTCTTTAATATGCCGCTTATATACAAGAAAGCTTCCGAAAACGAAGACAAACTAATGATACACCTTTGATGAAAAAAATCCATCCTGATTTCAAAAAATCATATTTTTAAAAGATCTTATTACCATTATTTACGCTCCATCGTGTTAGTACAGCTAAATATATTACTGTAATAAAAAAAACCAACAATGAAATACAAAATTATAAACAGCTGATCTTCGAACACAGGGTATACGAATTTGTTTTTTTTTCAAGATCGATATTTTTCCGTCCCATCATTAGTACCATTCCCATCATCTTTTGTCTTCGATTTTTCGATTTCGGAAGCGGTCTCCTAACACCTTGTATACACACACATGAACACATTCGTTGGATTATCGTTGGAATATCATGGGTGTCAATCATTAAACCTTCGAATGGCAACATCCAGAGATCCTACGCAAACATCTGCCCACTTCCATCACCAAATAAAGAGGAACTTCGCGACAGCACCGAAGAGCCTCCGTTGGAAGCTGGTGCTCCCAAGGTCGGGGGCATATGTTAACGCCATCTACGCGTCATACTCGCAACGCTCGACATGTCAAGAAGACGTCACTGACACGAGCTGTCATTCGGTTTTCAAAATTGTACAAAGAATACACGTTAACGAACTCGCTACAAAATCGTCGTTTTAATTCGTCTTCTAATACGTTACATCTAATTATTTGTGGAAGAACGCAAATCCAAAGGAAAACAGGCCTGACCCTCGTATACGTAACACACACACATATATATATATATCTCAACATAAATATATATATATCACATACATAAATTTATTTATTGAACCTCTTTGAGTCAGATGGGCATCTCTGTACCTCTATAAGGTAAACACTCGGATAAGAGGGAAACCTATCAGAGAGAAAGATATGGTGTTACCTTGAATTCTCTCTTATTCAGATTTCATGTATATGCCACTTTCCGATTAAAGATTTTCTTAAACTGTAGGTCCGATTGGCTTGAAATTAAACATACTCCGATTGCTATGTAGACGTTCACTTAGAACCAGTTGCTTTAAATTTCCTAGCGATCCGGATATAAACGCGAAAAACACGACATTGTTGAACCTTTGGCCCTATTGACTTGAAATTCGACATAAATATTTCCTTCACTACGTAGACGATCACTAAGGACAGATTGCGGTGAGCGGTAAATAGCTAGTAATAGATATACAATACAAAGCTGATCTGCTGAAGTTCTATCGCTATTAAAAAGAGAAGACCTGTTCTCAGACCAAATATACAAAAAAGAAATCATGATGTCAATCAGTTTCGGAGGAGTTCCCTAACAAACACTGTGATGCGAGATTATTATATATGAGATAAATATTGCCTGTCACATGTTGGACCGCGATGAACTACGAAGCTAAGCGGATTTTGAATCATTTTTTCAATTGGCTAGATTTGTTCCAACATAGGCTTACTTGTTGTCAACTGAAACTTTGGAAATAATCTTCGTCGTCGTCGTCGCTTCAACCGATGGACGTCCACTGCTGGACATAGGTCTCACGTAATGACGTTTACAAGGCCCGATCTTGCGCCGCCTGGCTCCAGCGGCTCCCGGCGACCCTCTTTACGACATTGGTCCACCTTGTGGGGGTCTCCCTACACTGCGCCGCCCGGTGCGGGGTCGTCACTCCAGCATCTTCGGACCCCAACGTCCATCGGTTTGTCGGACTATGTGCCCCGCCCATTACCACTTCAGGATCGCGATTCGTAGGGCTATATCGGTAACTTTGGTTCTGCTACGGATCTCCTCATTTCTGATTTGATCACGTAGAGAAACTCCGAGCATAGCCCTCTCCATCACAGGCTGAGCGACTCTGAGGTTTCGTATGAGGCGACCGTAGTCAGCGACCAAGTTTCGGAGCCGTAGGTCATCACTGGCAACACGCACTATTCGAAGAGCTTTGTCTTCAGGCACTGAGGGGTATCGGAAGAAAGTATCTGCCGTAGTTCCCCGAACGCTGCCTAACCAAGTTGGATTCGGCGGTTGACCTCCTTGTCGAAAATAAGACCTACCTTTGATTTAAAACTAATTTACTCAAATTTGAATTCACTATGATGTAAATAAAAAATACCATAAATAATTTATAATTTTTGTTATACATAAACTTTTGAAGGCATCGCTTGCGCAGTGGTGCGAGTATTCGCTTTGCTAGCAGAAGCCCCGATTTCAATCCCCTATAGCACGAATTTTGAAAACTGGTAGGAGGCTTCGGCCGTGGCTAATTACCGAGGATGGTGTGTAGAAACCATAAGAGCTAAATTGCGTCTTCAACAGATTCGCGAGTTTCCCTCTTAGACTGTATCATCACTTACAAACACAGTCAAGCGCTCAGATACCCAACATAATGTCAATACTTTTCATAGGATAAAATCGGGAACCCAAGGACTTGGGCCAGAAATGGCCTTATAACGCATCAGTGGTAGCCAATTTATCGAAAACCTTTCACTAAATATTTCATTTCCAATATCAAAAGATTTAATTTTAATTAAAAAATACATTCACAATAACCTTTGGCATTTCATTGTCGAAACGTTTGAAAGTAAAAACTTCGTGTTTCGCGTATAAAGCTCCGCGGTTTAATTTTATAGCGTCTATAATCCTGTTTCAAACCTTTCATTTATTGTTCGTAACTTCAAACAACAATGTTGAATAACAGTGCTAAGAATGAATTGTTAAATAAATAGCTTTTAGACATAGAATAGATTTGATTTTAACTTTCAATGAATAAAATATCGTTAAATATGGGTACTGTTATCAACCAAGTTACATAAACACCAAATAGATCGATGAACTTTACGTTTAAAGAGTTAACTAGCATTTTAGACAATACAATGTCGTCCCATATTTCATCC
The DNA here is from genome assembly GCA_015832385.1 of Elymnias hypermnestra. NCBI lineage: Eukaryota > Metazoa > Arthropoda > Insecta > Lepidoptera > Nymphalidae > Elymnias > Elymnias hypermnestra. The sequence continues at coordinate 951,352 of JACTOM010000056.1, forward strand.
TAGGTTATAGTTTTTTGAAATCACTCACATACCTATTAAAATATGATAATCTAAATAAATTTTACTAATACAAAAGCTATACCCATAGCAATAATTAATCTTTAAAACACTGTCTCATGACATTTTGATTTTATAGTCGCTTTTTTACTTGACCCCACCGAAATCTTTAATATATATTATATGATTTTATATGTAAAAATATATAAGGAAATGTTGAGTTTAGATCAACATTATATACAAGTGGCTCCCAATTCGCCTTCGCCGGAATACTCTTTTTTACCTTCTCTATTGAGTGCTGTTTGATCCTAAAGCGCCCGTATATCTGAGGGAACGCCTTCTCTCATATTCGACATGTCTGTTAGCAAGAAAATTTAGTTTATAAATTCTTTCTGACTTTACCTCTTTTTTACAAAATCGTTCTCAGTTCCAGGTGTTCGTCTTTCGAAAGAACATTATCTATCCATATAAAATATGCACAGTCCCACAATTTATTTTAAAAGATGATAAAAGAGTACCCACTTCCTGTCCAAGAAAGTTGATTAATTGATACTGTTATTATGTATATATATAAGAGATATCCAGCTATCTATTGACTCATCACGATATCTCTGGAACCATATTTCTGGAACCGTATTTGGGGTAGATAGATAGATAGAAAACTCTTTATTGTACACCACAAACATGAGACAGGTAACAGAAACAAACTTAATAAATAGTACAAATTAGGCGATCTTATCGCTCATTAGCGATTTCTTCCAGACAACCTTAGGGTTAGGGAGATTATATGAGGTAAATAGGGTAGGTGGAGTTCCCTAATATAGACATACATACAAATATTCCTACATACTAATACATATATCTTTAAATACATACAAATATTTGAATACATATTCTAAATAGATACATACTAAACATAATAATCTAAAAATATTAAATAAATAAGACGTATAACAAATAGATATCATCGTAATTAAGTACATAACGAGAGGTAATAATTCTTTACCTGCTTCTTGAATATATCCAATGATTTAGCTTCTCTTATTGTCAGAGGTAATGCGTTCCATAAAGTGCGGGGTACTTGAAATTTGGTACAAATATTCCTTTTGTCCCGTAGAGGTCATGTTTGTAGAACAATTTGCGTAAATTAATGAAATAGCTACAAAAAACATTTAAGCGATAAGGTCGCCAATGAATCTCCTTTCCGAGAATTTATTTAAAATTATCATTTTAAAGTTGTATTATTGCATTAACTGTGCAAAGTCGCGTGGCTTCACCATCTCGGTGTTCCGTATAGTTCCCCTATAATCCTTTAGGATAATCGAGATGAAAAAGTATGGTAAGTAGTAGCCCATTAACGTCCCAGGGCAAAGGCCTCCACACTCATATGTGAGAGGGTTTTTAGAGCACAGACCAACCACGATGCTTCACTGCGGGTTAAACGCACGTTAGCACCCTCTATTCCTTCACTCTCATAGTCCTGTGTGACCAAAATCCGACACGATAGGAAAGACAGGCGATGGAGATCGGTAGATGTAAATAAGACACTAATTAGCGTACATAATACAAATATGTGAAGCTGCTCTGCGAGTCAGCTAGTTGTATTTAAAACATATTATCCGAACTGAAGTAATTTAGGTCGCAAGGGTCAAATTAAGCACACAGTCTAGTCCATAATGGCTCATTAAGTAATTGCTCCTAATTATCCAGCCGTCATTGCGCCGGACACTGACTGCAAGCGGACCATGACCGACCGAAATAGACAAATGTTAATATTTTATTATAGCACATCGCTACTTTGGATAAAAAATTACACAATAAAAAAACGATTGTGGTTTAGACTACTCCGACAGAAGTAAAACTTTACTTTTCCTTTCTATCATAACTAATTTCCCTTTCAACTTCCTTCTATCCTCAACTCACCAAGCGTGCATAGAGAAGTTTTACTTTAAAAAAAAAGAACTAAATTTTGTTAAGGACATAGCAGAATCCAGAAACTTCTATATTTTCTTAGGTCAAAGATACTGTGGCACCACTAAATGTCATACCGTAATAGTGTTTTTGAGTGGCATTTTTAATCCGTATAAATACTTTAATGAGCTATTTGCAATATTTCACTGAAAGGAGCTTATTGTCCTTTCTGATGCACTAGACTATCTGTGTGACAAATTTAAATTGGTTCAGTAGTTTCGACGCAAAAACGCAAAAGACAGACAGTGTTCCGTCCGCATTTATTATATTAGTAAGAATAGCTATTTTACACCCTTTAGGGTAAAACTTTTACAAAGTTTGAATGTTTGTTTATATAGAAACAACAGCCTAAAAAAATAATTTCAAGCTTCTACCTGTAAAAGTGACCATATTTCCATCACTTACACCTCTTTATTCGAATTAAAAATTAGCCTATATCCTTTATCAGGCTCGAGACTATCTGTGTACCAAATTTTGCGACAGAGTTTTTTTCGCATTCAAAATCAAAAATCCTTTATTCAAGTAGGCTCAAAAAGCACTTTATGTTGGTAACAAATCTACCAACAGTTCAACAGCGTTGACCAATGTCCGTGACGTTGGTTCCACTACCATCATCATTACATCATTTTCATCAATACATTACATATTGATTTAATATTTTTCAATTCAAATTAGAGCAATTCGTTCCTTCCCTCGCGTTTTCGTTCACTCTATCGTCTAAGTAATCTTGCAACTTATAATATGTTTTTTTTTATCAACTTTCTTTTGAGAAAGACTTTGAATTTATTAAGTGACATCGATTTTTACTCGCGTAAGGCATGGGAATCTGTCAATGAGCTATTCTTTTTTAATTGAATCCACTAATTGATCTAGTAATTAGACCATCGGTTCTAAATAAAGCCCGAATTGTAAGTTGTTAATTCTTCATTATTCCGTCATTGCGAGCAGACCGTGCGGCCGACGACCGACGGATATAGGTCATGACGTCACACCGTACACGCCCACTGTATGTAGTGTGCTCCATAGTAAATATCGGCTCTAATTTGTGATCTCCATTAATACACGCGTGGCACATGTGTTTTATCAAGTGTTATAGATGCATTGTTAGGTTAGTAAACTATATACACTAAGCACGGGATAACTAACTAGCAGATCTGTTATTTGCTTTTTTGTTTAATCATAACAGACAAACGAGCTGGCGGGTCACCTGATAGTAAGTGATCACCGCCGCCCATGGACACCTGCAGCACTAGGTGCGGCAGAGATGGTGGGAGTTAAATTGCCTCTTAAACATTTGCATGTGGAAGCATAGAACGTATTAATATCTATATAAAAGTCGACGATACAATATGTCCAACTATTGTAGTTATGCCACTATAACTACTTTTTTGCATTTCGTGATGAATCAATTGTTAACACCCCCGCAACTCCCCTCTCTTTATTATTTATAATTTTAATTTGACGATGAAAATAGGGCTCCGCGCGAGTGTTACAGCATACGCGCGCCACTGCTAAAGAGATTTATTGAAAAAAAAAATCTAGTATTTTTTTATCGTTATAATGAATCGAGCCCCGTAGAAAAGAAGTTTTATCACCATTTTTCAAAAAGTTATTCAATTGTTAACTAACAAATTTTTAGCCAATACTCCGTTGGCATAAATAAGGGGATAAAAGGTATTAATAATTAGCTTATAAATTTTGAACTTCGTGGAGCCCTTTTGTTGTATATACTTCAAAATCGTGTGATATAAATTCATAAAAATATGTAAATGATTATTTTTTTATATCTATTGCAAAATGAAATATTTAAAAATTGTATAATATCTATATTTATAAATATCTATGTTAATAAACGTAATGAAAGTTTATAATTGTAAAATATACTCGTATAATGGAACTCGTCGCCCATATTACTAAACTCACAAGTCTCTAGATCTTCAAAATTAATCGAATAAGGATTTCCGAGAATTTTGCGTCTATTCAGTATTTCTAACAGAGGTCTTAGGTTCGATTCCCGGAGGAGCAAATTTAAGATATTGAATTTGGTAATTAATGTGAGGTAAATTACCTCTTACGAGTTTAATCACGTTGTGTTCATAGACTGTATCATCGTTTACAATCACGTGAGATCACAATTTAAAAACAAAAAACATAATTAAAAGCCTATACAAAATCACTTTCGCGTAGGCGCGTTAATACATAAGCATTGTAAGCGTCATTATCCGTAAGTGACATTTGTTTTTGAGTCATTACACAATTTTTTACCATTATAAATGTAGAGCGAACTGTAGTTTCTGCCCACAATGGATATGGTAATTGCATTGTATGGTTTTTCAGTCGCGCTAACGGTAGTCGATTGACACATAGATCGGATGTGATTTCACACGGGGGACAAAGAGAATACGAACGGTGATATGCATAGAGGCGGTTTTCCGTTTCAATCATTTTTTATTATAGACTTTTTTGTCGCTGGGAAATGCTTTTACGCACCCCGGAGAAAGAAGAAATTCTTCCAATCGGGAGTGTGGGACTCGCCAAATAACCAGAATATCCACTAAAATCCAGCGCATCCCTCGTCATCCTTGGATGGGATCACTAGTGGGTCCCATTTCGCATTCCACTCTAGTGACCCGGATGATGCCGACTATAACAGTCTACAGATTACTAGGATACGGGGAATAGTGGAGCGCATACCTACGCCTATTACCACCCAGCCTCCTTCAACGCAGAGGGCGTCAGCCGCATCCTCCCTTTGCCTCTCATTTGCCTCCTTCAGCAAGTTGACGGTCTCGCAAAAGAAGGAAACCGCCTTCCATTTAGATTCGCTTGTAAGCATCACATCGACTATGCCCTCCAGCGAGAGGTCCCCTGGCTTTTTTATTATACACTAGCTGCATTGATTTTTTTCAGACAATTTCCTGATTACGTAAAGAGGGATCGAACCTGGGACCTCTGCTAGTAAAGCTAGTAGTCGCACCAATGCGCCAGGGAGGCCTTCTTTGTTCTGTCTTAACTATGAATACGAATTGGTGTTATTAATAACTAAAAAAACAATTCATAAACATTGTGTTTATTCTATTATTATAATCTAAATCTTCCTTTTATTTTCTGGTTATTTCTTTAATAGTTTTGAAGTAAAAGCCCTTTAGACGCATGAGGGTAAAATTTTTACGGATGAAACGCATGATTGGCGTCACTCGTCACAAAATTGTGCGGCGTTTTTTTGTAACGCTGGGAAATCTGCCTTGCTGCCTTTTTGTACATTTGATTCTATAAACCTTGCGTATTCATAATTTGTGATTGTGTTCTTAAGGTGTACAATTAAGAGTATTATTAGTGTTATTATTATTACTACGTGTTTGCGTTACAGTATAGATATATATGTATATAGCATGTGTCCTAAATTCACATAAAAAACACCATTATACTGTAAATTTATCATTCATCACATAACGGTGACTGATTTTCGTGATTGCCCATCGCGGAACTTGCGGTTTTTGTGTTCTATACATGAATCACATCGTTTGCATTATTTGCACGACAAACATGCATAAATTATACCAAACTGTTTTGTTCCTTTTATCCGCCTACATTCATTGTGATAAACGTACCTTTTCGTTTATAATGAAACGTGGCAATTTTCGAGGGAGCTTACCTGAAACAAAAATTAAAATATTAGATTTTTGTTACCAACATACCCATGATTAAAGTCTTATCTATATATATAAATATATATTTATATGTCGGAGTCCAATAGTCTGTGGAACGCTGGCGCCATTTGTCTATCGGCGTGGGGCAGAGTCTATAGTGACAATACAGTGCGTGTATCTTGTTCTCGGGTGACGGTCCGCCAGAGCGGTCAACTATTGAAACTGTCGCGTACCTAGGTATTATTATTAATTAGTTTATGTAAATTGATATCGGGAACATTAAGTGATTGAACATTGATTTGATTGCACCAACATTACCAACCAACGCCCACAGTATGGAGATTGAATTATTGATGCCATTAATGACGATGCCGGCGGAGAACCCTACGCCTCTATGCTTTAGGCTTCCTTCTCTCTTATTCTCCGACCTATATATAAAAATTGTTTTAATTTGGTTTTGTATTAATTGTAGAAGTGCAGGGAAGATTTAAAGTGTGAGTAAATAAGTAAAAGTTCATTGTTTGAACTTGAAACAATAATTGATAAAAAAATCTGCAAATTGTTTAACTCAACAGAAGCTAACAGGCTTTTGTATAGTTGTGTGTACAGCTTATTTGTATAATATGTAATAAGTTTTAGTAAATTTTACCATAAAACTTAAGTCAAATTTTATTTTTCTATGACTCTACAAGTCGAAAAATATTATTAGAATTGGCGCCTTTCTAAGTAAAAATTTTAACAGTTAATTCCTTTGTATCTCGAAATTTTTGATAAGACGAAATCTCGAAAACTCGTTAACTCGAAATTTTTACAATTTAGCTTGACATTCGAGTTATCGAGATTCTGTTGGAAAAACAATAATCTCGCTTCCCTTAAGAATCGATTTCAGCTTGACAAACATTTGATGTTCGTCCCGTCGTTAAATCCAATCATATTTAAAAGAGAAGTTAACTACTAATAAATAACTACGAGATATTGCTTTTTTATGCGCTACTCTAATAATTTGCAAAGTGTTCTACTGCTACTATGTACTAGTTAATAAAATAACATAATTGACGTGAGATACGAGAATAACATCTTAATAATAACTAAGAGTTTAGTAAGAACCTGTGACTAATTGACACAATAAAACTCAACGGTATACAGTCAAAAGATCTTACAATAAGAGTTACACAAATTTTCAGTATATAAATCTTCTCGCACAATGACCGAAATCACCATCAATTGACCACTCACTTTATTCACCACAAACACAAAGATTGAACAGCTGCCGACCAATTTAACATGTCCTTTATATATGTATATAATTTATAATAAGTACTTCTTGATAAATATTTATTGCAATAAACAAATTAGGTTCAGTTATCTTTGCCAAGTATGTTTCTTTCTAATGAACATACAATCAGATTTATTGCGATGATCAGATGTATTACAAGTAGAGGATTCGATCCCGGTCGACTTTTCGACGGATTTTATTAATAATAGAAAGTGGTAACAAAAAGACAGTAAAACATATCAAAATCTTTTATTTTATATCTTTAGTTAAATTGTCAAAATACAAAACAAAATCATACAATCTTCTGATAAAATAAACAAAATAAGGCATTTCTGTAAATAATTCTTAGGAGCCTTTAGCTATACTATAAAAAGACTACACGTCAAAAACATTTATAGGTACTTATATTTTAAATTAAATGTTCTAGAAACTTTATAAATAACTTATTTAAGCCACGAAAAGAAAATCTAAGGAATAACAACGCATCTAACTTCTCAGCCGAAAGCATGTTTCGCAATTTGTTATACACATATGAAGAGGCGGAAAAAGCGCGTTCAGTTTCGATGAAGGTTTGAGGAATCATCAATAAGTCTTCTCCAAATTATAACCTCGTGTGGAACTAGCCTCATGAAACATTATTTCTTGTTTAATGATCTTAGAAAGATCAGTTTCTTTATATGCTTCTGGGTTTATAGTTTTCATACTGTTTTTTTATTTTTTTCTAAAGCTTTTCTTTCTATGTTAAATTAGTTGTATTCGTGGGTTCAATTTTCACGTAATTTTTTTCATTATCACACTTTTCCAAAAATGAAAAGAACATTTGTTACATCCGATTTAAACATAAACATAACCTATTAGAGTTGTTGTTTTTTAATAAATTCATTGTTAACAATAAAAAAATCAATACTTACGCGATGTGAAGCGGATTTTTTACACACTTTTACACATACCGGTCGTTAGGGAAAACAAATGAAATCAGCCCTGTAAAGAAGATGGCCATCAAGACGTCAAATTAAGGTAAGTGCGTTTCGTTTCTCGGACATTTTTATTTACATTTATATTAACAACTAGCGGCTCGGTACGTATAAAGTTCAAAAAAGTAAAAAAAAGTTCATAAGTATGAAAAAATTTCAATTTGACAGCAAAATCCCCATTAAGAAATAAGAAATGTGATAACTGAAGAACGGCTAGACTGATTTTGTGCAAACTTCATATAAACCATCTACTAAATAGCTTGAACATTTGGCTTGGACAGGTTAGCCCGTTCTTGAGTTATAAAATTACAACCATGATTTTGATATATGTCGGAGAATAAGAGAGAGAAGGAAGCATAAAGCATAGGGTTTCCCGCCGACATCGTCATGAATGGCATCCATAATTTCTATACTGTGGGCGTTTGTGGATAATGTTGGTGCAATCAAACACTTTATTAATTAACTGAGATTATAATGTTTAATCACTTAATGTTTCCGATATCTATTTACACAAACTCATTAATAATAACTAGCTATTATTATTGATAACTTTAAAAATAGTTTTAATTTAAAAATGTGTCAATCTTTACTAATACATAATTCTTCTATATATGTATAAGTAATAAGTGAACGCGACAGTTTCAACAGTCGACCGCTCCAGCGGACCGCCACTAGAGAACTACCGAAGGACGCGCGTCGGACTGCCACTATTGACTCTATCCCACGCCGATAGATAGATGGCGCCAGCGTTCCACAGACTACCGCACTCCGACATATATATAGATATATCAATCCCGAAAATTTCCGGACTAAAATATGTCCAGGATTTTGGAATCCGGGAACGAATCCTCTAATTGCAAGTGAAAGAGCTATTGCATTGCAAATAATCAAATATCTGAGTTTGACGGATATTATTTTTTTTCTATTGCTGACAGATTTGCGTTTAATTGCAATCTTACCTATTAGTAACTGTTGATAGTGTTTAAGATGATAGCCCGCTGACCTAGTAAGAAGTAAGTTATAGTTTCTACTCAACATTCTAAAAAAGGGCAACTTATTTTCTTGGCGGTACTTTTTTGCTTGAAGGGTGTCAGTAGTCAAGGCCGAAGCCATCTATCAAGCCCGATTCAAACGAAGTAGAAAATACAATTTCCTTAAATTTGTCTTGACGGGAATCCCACCCAAGACTTCAAAGCAAATAAAAACCTACAATTTTTTTACCTAAACTATTCAAACCTGCTTTTTGAGCCTACTTGAATAAAGAATATTTTGATTTTTTATTTTGAATGCGTAAGCGCTGCTGCAAAAATAATTTTGATCACAAACTCTTCGATTATACGTAACTAGCAGCCCATTAACGTCCCACTGCTGGGCATAGGCCTCCTTACTCATATTAGAGAGGGTTTTTAGAGCATAGACCCACAACGCTGTTCCACTGCGGATTGGGAGGCGTAGTACACGCACTCTCTATTCCTTCACACTCATAGTTCGTTGTGACGGGAATCCGACACGACCGGAGAGAGATCAGGCGTAGGAAAATTATTGAGAAAATCTTAATAGAAAACTCAATATTGATTTTTCAATTAGCCCGACCCGGGACTCAGGACCTCATGTCTTTAGTCGAACATGCTAACGACTAGACCAATGAGGCAAACAATTATACGTAGTAAGAAGTAATAAATATTAAGTAAATCGCACCAGAGGCTTACATAATTGCAAATCGCGTAGATCAATACACTAATTTTATAGATGTTTACTTATTAACAATAATTACATTTAATGGTTCTGCGATATCGTTGGAATTACTAGTTTTTATATGTGACTGTGCCTGCGTAACTGTTGTCCAATGAAAATTATTTCACTATTTCTTAAGGCTACAGATTTCTTGAATAATAAAATTGCGAATAGCTTTAGACGTATATAATTATAAACTCTAAACTAATTTTAAAGATAAATTAACAAATTCTTTTATACAAACCACTTTGTTACATTTCTACGTAACATTTCATTTATTTACATTCATAGAGATTTAAAGGATTTACATTTTTAAAACAATTTAGAAACGATTGTGACATATTTTCTGGTTCTGTGGCCTCATTTAGATATTCCCTTAGGGATAAGTTAGTTTAGATTTGCGTCATACTTTTTTTCATTTAACTGTAGTTTTTTTTTTAAATTTTAATTTAGGTGAAATCTGTAGAAACTTCAATGGAATTTAAACACATTTATTTTTTTATTTTTTATTTTATTTTACAGTTACACCAACAAAGTAAACACTAATACAAACACTTAAAGACTAGTTATGACAATTGTGCTAAGTGTCACCTCAATTATAGGTATAAACATATATCTAGAAAAGGGAAGTTTAGGCAACAATTATAGTATGACAGTTAATAAATAAAAATTAAAAGTATCAAGTTAGACTAAAGACTAAATTAGAAATTAAACAAAATTTTTAACTCTGAATTTTGCGCGAATTTTACTTTTAAAACTGATGAGGGGGTCTGAGAATATGTCCGTCTCGGTATCGGTGGTAACAGCAACGTTATATTCTTTAGATATTCTATTTAGTGCAGAATAATAGCCGAGGTTCGTTCGAGCGTATTTTGGGAGAAATGGAGAATATTTGTCACATCGCGGTAGCCTCGCTGGAACAGCAATGTTAGTTTGAGAAAGCAAGTAAGGACTATCAATTATGCTGTTAATGAGTTTGTATAGGAAAGTAACGTCCACTATTTGTCTGCGGTCGCTCAAGGATTCAAGCTTGAAATGGTGCAAACGATCCTCATACCGTGGCAGCTTCTTAGCCATGTTGCAACTGTATGATAAGTGCCACAAGAACCTTTTTTGTACTCTTTCTAAACGTTTTACGTAAATATCATAGTACGGGTTCCACACAACGCTGCTATACTCTAAAATACTGCGCACGAGAGATGTATATAGAGTGATTTTAGTGTGTGGGTGTTTAAACTCTTTGCAATTTCTTAAGACAAATCCTAGTGTTCTGAAGCCCTTGCTCACTATATTGTCAATGTGTATGTTGAATCTTAATCTGCTATCAAGCGTAACTCCCAAATCTCGGATATGTTCTACCTCAGATAGTAATTCGCAATTAATAAAGTATGACCTAGGCAATGCTATCTTTTTTCTGGAGAAGCGAATAACATGACATTTTTGATTATTCAGGGACATGCCATTCTGACCACACCATGAGACTAAATTATTTAGATCATTTTGAAGTAGATGGTTGTCTTTCATTGAGTTTACTGATCTAAAGAATTTCAAATCGTCAGCGTACAAATAAAATTTTGAATTTTGAAAGCAAGTCCCAATGTCGTTAATAAAAATATTGAAAAATAAGGGCCCCAAATGCGAGCCCTGCGGGACACCAGAATATGTAGTGAAAGGTTCTGAAGAATGACCCCCGATTACAACTTTACACATTCTTTCGGTAAGGTACGACTTGCACCATTTTAAAAGTGGACCGGTGATTCCATAAACAGAAAGTTTTTTTAGTAGTAAATCGTGATCTACTTTGTCGAAGGCTTTACTAAGATCCGTATAAATTGCATCTACTGAATGACCACAGTCAATTGCAACGGAAAGTTCTTCAATATACGAAACCAAGTTAGTCGTGGTTGATCTTGATTTAGTAAATCCGTGTTGTTCCAGAGCAATCAGTTGTTTAAAGTGCCAGGATAATATTGGGAAAAGAAGAGATTCAAAAACTTTGGCAAACACTGGTAATAAAGAAATAGGCCTATAGTTCTTAACTTTGCTAGCATCGCCATCTCAACAATATATTTCCCTATTTTAACAAACCAAATAAAAAGCCTGTTCCTCTAATTCGTAATATTATTTTACACATAAAAAGTACTTTTTTCAGACATAGTTTAGCTAGTATTTAGATTGTTAAAATATAGAACCCAGAGTGCATATTGACTCCATTACAACAACAATATTGTTTATCAATCATAACTGAGTGTTTTTGTTAAATGAAGCACGCACAGTGGTTAAGGTCAGCTGCAATAGGAAACGCTATTGTTTCTAGTATTGGCACAAATTTATTTGAATCATACATTGTATTGTGTTTAAGGAACCCCTAAAAACAACAACCTAATATAAATATAACACAACAATTATACCTACCTTAAGACTATGTAATGATTCCACCAACCAACTCCAAATCAAAAGTACACGTTAAAACAGTAATGTGAAGATGGATTATCTCATTGCAAGATGTCTAAAACTATATGAGATTAAATTGAAATTTAGTAAATTGAATCCTTTCGACACGTAGATGAGTACTATGTCTGGAATTCCTCATATACTCACAAAAATTCCAAAACAAAGTACTTAGGGAAATTGTTAACGCACCTTGGTACATGAGAAGTAGCGATCTTCTCAAGGACCTAAACACGGAGCTCGTTAATGATTACATCAAAAGAATTGCCAAAGCTCATCACCAAAGACTTTGCCATCACGTGAATCCCGAAGCTGCTAAACTTCTGGATGTCACAAGGACGAAGAGAAGACTTAAAAGAACAAAATACCTTTTCAACTCTAAACTTAGATTATACAATTACATATTAGGTAGATTAGGTCAAAGTATTATTACTGATTAGTCTGTAAGGCTAGATCGTAAAGTTATATTATAAAACAACCATTGGTTGGTTATAATAAAAAAAAAAGAAAAAAATATACTCACGGAATTGTCTGTCCAAAATTCTATAATAATACTTATAAACCGCGGCTATTTAAGGCGAAATTGCGTCTTAAAAATGCTGGTTTCTAGAACTTTGTTAGTCAATATCATTAACTCAAAATTTTAAGCATTTTCATATGGCATTCAAGTTATAGAGATTGCCAATCTGTTACTTAATTAGGCCTAAACTAATTACGAGAGAAGGCATATTCTTCGTATATTTTTCGCCGCGAAAGTCAATGGGAAATGCTTGTACGAAAATGCCATTTTATTATAATAATACAAAAAGCAGTCTTTAGCAACTTATTTTCATATTTTTTTCCAAAATCAATGACGCTTAAAAAAGTAATGATCTATATTTCTATTCCTTCGGGTTTCTATAGCAATAAGATATAATCCAACACATTTTTATTGTTAGCACATCAATTAAGTAAACTTAATAATGTAAAAGAAATAAATAATATATCTGATTTATAACACGATAACGATGTTAGATGTTAGATATTACGCGATAACGATGGAGGAAAAGAAGTTACAACACGTGGAACGATTAAATCATATTCGTAATCGTAACTACACGCTGATAAGAACTCGCCATTTGTTAGTATTTCGACGAAATCCGACGTGTGAACCGTTGCAGTGACATATACTTCTTTATATTCTTCTTCTTCTTCTTCTTCTTTGTATTTCACAGCTGCTAAATGACTGGAACAATTTTGTTGAAATATTTTGTGTGTCTTTAAGTCGATTCAAGTCGATCAAGGGTAAAATTTTTACGGATGAAACTCGTGACTGGCGTCACGAAGATGTGCTGCGTATTTTATGCTAATTAGTTTGAATTAAAACTACCTCATAGTACTACCTAATATTTAAAAATAACATGTGACATTTAATTTGCCACTCGTCATCATTTAATGCACTAAAATATAAAATAAAAATATTTCATAATTTGAGATACAATAAATTATTTGTAATATTTTCGACGCTTTTAATGACAATTAAATTCCTAACATATGTTCCTTTTTCCCTCCCTCTATGTCTCGGAAATGTAAAGTTTTATTCCCTACACACCTCTATAAATGGTGCAGTGTTTATTATTTCATTAGAACCTTTGAACAATATATCTAGTGTTAACGCCTCTTATTAATAAACAAGTAATATAAAAAAAGCCTATCACGAATTTCGTTTCATAGAACAAAATCATTACAAGCGGTCTTATCACCATTTAGCGATCTCATCCAGACAACTTCGGCTGGGCAGCGTTCAGGAAGCTACGCCAGATATTTTATTCTGAAGACTTTGAACATTGCGTGTTGCCAGTGATAACCTCCGGTTCCGAGACGTGGTCGCTGACTATGGGCTTGAGAGTCACTGTAGAGAGACCGTCAGAGAAAGAAAAGAATAGGTAGGCGGTTTTTATAAAGAACTAGACAAACGTATAATACTTATGTATATAAATATCAACATAATAGTAGGAATTAAATTTATAAATTATGAGGTTTGCAATCATCAGTGGGGCATTAACAGACGGTAACTTTCCTTTTCTTAAATAACCGAATGCAATCTTTAAACTTGGCGTCAAACTACATACAATTAACTTTAAAATATATATTTACCACGCCAACTGCAAGCAGAGATACTATACAAGCTATGTTATCAACAAAGCTATTACGAAACTAATCAATGACCGGTTATAACGCCGTTTCCGTAATGCAAATGCGATAAGCGTTTACTAAATTGAACTGCCATTGCGAACAATTAGCGGTGATTTTTAATGTTAGCAATTTAGTTTAATAGTACAATCTAAAATAACTGGCCATTGATTAATATAATTAGGTGAGTTGTGTTAAAGTAGTCAATTTAAATTAGTCGTTAAGTCAAATAGAACAAGTAATGTAGAAAAAAAGCTAGACTCAATTCCTACGCTATCTTTTATAGCAAAAAATCTTTACATAGAAAGAGCCCTTTATACCTTTTACTAGCTGACCCAGCAAACGTTGTTTTGCCAAATAATTACTATTATCGCTAATGAAAAATAGGGGGTTGGTGATAGAAAGGTGAAAATTAAGAGTTGTATGTATTTTTGTGTGCTGTATCACAAAATATTTTGTCAAAAAAATAAAAAATCTAATTTTGGGGTGGATCACCCTTAACATTTAGAGGTTTGATAACTAGACAGTAACCGATTTCATGACTTTCTGAATATGCATAAAAAGTTTCATAAGAATCGGTGAAGCCGTTTTGTGCTACGAGAATTTTATATAATAGAAAGATAGAGACAATAATCTTTAATGTACAACACAAACGTGAAACAAGTAATACATAAACATAAATGAACAGTAGCCTTATAGCCTTATAAATTATATTTGGTAAAATAACTTTTATGTGAGCTTTCAATAGATAGAATGTATAATTATATTGAAAGTTAATTAATTAAAGAATTAATATTTGAAAAAACTGTCTTTAGATTTCCCTTGTAGTTTTTTGGGTTTTTTAATGTTTATTAGAAACAATATCAGCTATGGTACAGCTTCTTTTTACAGGATTATAAATGAAGTATATAAAAAACAAAGTGAAATCAATGTTTAATAAAAGTTGACAGATGGCAGACCGAGTCTGTCCTTCAAAGCTCTTTTTTTATTTGTCACACATTAGCAAATACGGTCTAAATTATTGCGTTAATCCGGTAAACAGTAATTTATCTCTTCTGGTTCCAGACAAAATCGAAACGCAGCTCAGATTTTTGCTTGAGACACTTTTCTAACAGGCTGGTAGCCAACCATGGCCGCAACTTACGACCACTCTAGACCTACACGAATTCGAAAATGCTATTTCCTGAATTTGCTGTGGCGAGAATCGAATCCAGGACTTCTGCTAATGAAGAAAGTGCTTGCGCCGTTAATCAAACGAAGCTATCAAGCTATTACATATAGTATTCACTTAATATTCACAAGTACATTATAGCAACCGCCCCTTATAATAATTTTTTTTATTTATTTGTTCGAAATTTGCTCTCTGTGTGCGTGTGTGTGCTTAAAACATTGATTAGGATAGCGAAATGTGTAAAGGAAGAAATATCGTATCTCTCTATATTTTTACTAACTGACAGGTTAGCGCTTGACTGTAATATCATCTGATGGTATGTAGCGATACAGTCTAAAAAGTAAGGGCCCTAACCTTGGAAGAGGTAATTTATCTCATGTTAATATCTGCACAATAAACCGGAACTAACTTTTTGCTGCTGGTAGGGTGATAATTAGCCGTAGCCCAAGGCCGATTCAGAAACATTTTAAAAAGAAATGCCCCGAATTTGCCTAGCCGAGACCTCATGTTGTTAATTTAATCAGAAACAATGGTAGAGTCACGTCTGTGTGTGGTATTTCGGTGTGTCCCATGTGTGTCCGGTGACAGCATGGTATTTATGAGCCCGGCGGGAGTCCGCGCTCAGACTCACTTGTGACAAAGTGACTAACGGCTTACTTTAATGACTCGCTGTGATTGTAAAAACAAGTAAACCCGGGTTCGATTTTAGAAATTTAAAGCGAATTGAGGATATTTCAATTTCTAATACGTCTCAGTCTGGACATGCCGCCATACGAGAGATTATTCGGTTACGATGCTTTATAGAAATCATCTTAGACTGTAACATCACTTACCATCAAGTGCGAGGAACAGCACGAACTTCTACTACGCAGAAAGAAACTTTTAAACCTTTTGCAATAGTTTTCGATACATGCCGCTGTGTTTTGAAATTAAATTTAATTGATAAATCATTATGAAATCTCTTTTAACATTATTTGAACTTAAGCTTTATTTAAATTGTGGCACTATTCTCCTAAATCAGCGATGTGTATTTCCACAAAGTTACACATTCACTCGTCTACTTTACTTATTTTTTATTTGTTTATTGTGCCACGGATTAGGAATTAAGATAATATAATTTACCAAAGTGAAACTTAAAACAAATATGTACTGAGTCACATCATGTCCTTTAATTGTACTGGTGCGTAAAAACCAAGCTGAGACTCCGTTATGCCAAGTATATTTCCGAGAAGACGAATGCAGATAACGGTACATTACATTCGCCTGAACGCCAAAGTATACTGTCCAATAATTGGGCAAGTTGTATATCGGTGAATTTTTTTAAAAGGAAACTTCTTTTGCCACAGTATGAATCATTTTTTATATTTTATGAAAAATAATATATTAAACCGTTAAATGGCCATTGACAAATTTTCGTGACGATAATCACGCGTTTCATCCGTAAAAAATTTACTCTCATGCGCCTAAAGAAGTTTCACTTAAAAAATGGAAGTTTCGACTACTAACTGTACCATTTAAAAATATTGATGACTTCTAAATGGTCTAGAGCTGCACAGCACTGCGATCAAGGGGTCATCGCACCGGGCAAATAAAATGCCACTTCGAGACAAGTGCAGATTCTTTCCTGTTTGTTTGGCAGCGCTCCGAAAAGTGTACTCGTTCAAAGGCAGCTTACCATTGGAATTCTTTATTATGATATGAGCGAAGTACCTGTATTCAGCCGATAATCGGACATCTGCTTCATTTCATTTAGAAATATGGTCACTTTTAAATTTTAAATGCTGTAAATATCTTTTTATGTAACTGAAATTGTTACCGAAATTTTCACTAACTTTAAGGCTTCTGATTTATATTGGAAGTTTACCCATGTATCAAGTACTGAATGTAATACAATGATTGAATTAGAAAGAAGAAAGAAAGAAAAAACATTTATTTCAAATTGTGCCAAACATTACATCAGTTCATAGAGCATGCATGCCTGGCACAAACCTGAGAACCTTTCTCAACAAGCTCAGCATTCTACTGTATGGTCCAAGCAAACGTTGAAACATACAGCGCTGATTTTCAACCCTATCAGCAAAGACCTACCCCAAAATAAAGAGATTTGTGTTCCGGTACGATGCTGTGTAGAAACCATAAGGGGTATATCGCCTCTTACCAGATTAGCGCGCTTCCATCTTAGACTGTATCATCACTTACCATCAGATGAGATCACAATCAAGCGCTAAAACTGTCAGCAATAATAAAAAAAGATATATGCCAAATGCTATGCCAAAAATACATTAATTTATCGTGCATCTCAATTACAATGAAAATTGTAACTATGTTGATATAATGCACGATAAAATAGAGGCCTACAGCGAGGATTTAGGCCTCCATTTTATTTAAAGATGGCTTATATCAATGTTTAGCATAAAATTATTTTGTTGTTTTTTGTTTGAATCTTTTCTCCTTATTTTTTTTAATAGCATTTTATTGGTGTTTCCGTTGTAACTTGTAATGTATTTTTAAAGCACAAAATAAACGCTATTTAGAACTAAACGCTTTTCATTTTCATGACCTCGTTATTTAAACGGTTTAAGTGAAAACAATTTGGAAATACATTGTTTTGTTAAATATGTCTCTTGACAGCCATTCATTTATTGAACGGCAGTTTAGCTTCCTCGTAAGAGTTCGATTCACGGCCGTTCGTTAACTCAAAATCGCTAAATTCGGCGGACAAAGGTCAAGATACGGGAAACACGCTGAAGGTACACGCAACAACAGACCGCCGTTGGCTCACATGTGACTCATTACAATCGTAAGACGAAAGGAAAATCTAACATGTATTAGCATAGTTTAATGTTAACAACACATTATAACGTTTTTAAACTTTACTATATTTACTAGGTCATTATGTTTAGGTCAAACTTGACGGCTTCGCTAGTGTAAAAGTAAGTAGTGAGTAGTAGCCCATTAACGTCCCCCCAAATGGGCACCGGCCTCCTCACTCCGAGGAGCGAGGGTTTTTAGAGCATAGACCCACCACGCTGCTTCACTGCGGATTGGCAGGCATAGTACACAAGTGTGCACTCTCTATTCCTTCACTCTCATAGTCCGATGTGACGGGAATCCGACACGACCGGAGAAAGATCAGGCGCAGGACCGACGGCATAACGTGCTCTCCGAGGCACGGAGATGGATCACACCGCCAAATTCCCAACTTCGAGCAAAAATTGAGAAAATCTTAATAGAAAACTCAATATTGATTTTTTGAATTGGCCCGACCCGGGTCTCGAACCCAGGACCTCCCGTCTGTAGTCGAACATCCTAACCACTAGACCTAGTGTAATAGTGCCAAAACTCGCTTTGCTATGATGGGATAGCCGAATAATATAATGAACAATTTAACAAGAAGTGTTCGCACCAATTGGTATAACCGTTTAAAATAAATCAAAGCGCCATCTTAAATAATAAGATTATGCAGATATTACTGTTGTGATTCGATGTTTTTGTAAAGAACTAATTTAATTAAATATCTTTATGACTTCCAGATATCGATTAGAATGTATTTAAATCGACCACAATAAATTATTTAACATAATCTTCTATACAAGTACAATAACGCAGATTTAGCAAGATCTTAAATAATAAATGTACTGTGGTGAAAAATGTTTACGTCATGATATTAGTTTGTGTATTGACTAAGTTTTGACGGCCTCGCTGGCGCAGTGGTGCGAGTATTCGCTTTGCAAGCGTAGGTCCCGGATTCGATCCCCGGTAGGACGAATTTAGGAAATTGTATTTTCTAATTTGTCTAAGTCTGGATTGATGGGAGGCTTTGGCCGTGGCTAGTTACCACCCTACCAGCAAAAACGTACCGCCAAACAAAGAGATTTGTGTTCCGGAACGATGCTGTGTAGAAACTGTAAGGGATATATCGCCTCTTAACAGATTAGCGTACTTCCATCTTAGACTGTATCATCACTTACCATCAGGTGAGATACCAGTCAAGCGCTAATCTATCATAAACGATTAACTTGATTTGATCAAGCAGAACGGACTTTCCCGTGTCCCCACGGAGACGGGAATTATACAGGTGAAAACATTGGCCATAGCTAGTAAATTATAACGAAAATCATAAAAGCATACTTACGAAATAAATATCTAAATAACATTGTTTTATTGACATTTATATTTAATAAATATGAGTAAAGTCACAATTATTTGCTAGTCGTTTTATAATATATTAAATACGAGCTGTGCTTGTTTTTATCACCGATCGCAACGGTCGCGATCGTTAAACATCCTGTATAGCATCACTCCATCTTATCACCGAGCGTTTCGTGATTAAATATATTAGCATCGGTTTCCGCTAGAAAAGATATATCATAGTGTAAAAGACCGTCGTTTTACCTAAGCTTGTTTTTTCTTCTTTTGAGTAGCTTTCTTTATTACTAAAGTCAATATCAAAATGTCTTTATTCAAGTAAGGCTTTACAGCTTATTCTTGGACGGCGGTGGTATGCTTTTGCGAAACCGTATTGGTTAAAAAGGAGACCGTCGAGCGAGCGCGAGAGAGGTCCGATCCCTCACGGAGACGAAGACGCAGGGTTGCATAGCAGTCATTTAACGCTTCACCAAGAGGGGTTGCGAACGGTGAGAGTGGGGGCCCACACTGTTTTGTTGTAGACAACCCCGGGAGGAATGTAGCTTACGTGGCCTTAAGGTATATTGCAGTCAGACCACGGGAGTATGTCATCGCACAATGGCGCCACCAGACGAAAGTTCCTACGGTTATCCTGGTGCCACCTTACATGTGTCGAGGAGGGCCACCGAGGGGGTTTTAGTGGGTATAATCCTACATCACCTGGCCTTTCCCCCAAGAGGCCGGGTGTCTTTAGATTTTACAAAAACAGAACTTTACATAATCTAGCATAAGGAGAATTAGCGCCGAGGACGGTTTAACGAAATGGGGGACAAACTGGTGTGATTGGTGTGCGAGGAATTCAACTTGGTACGCGAAATCGAAATAGGCTCAGTAATTTTGGACTGTCCATTTTGTTATTAAAAATTTTGAATGCAAATATTGTGTCGCTGATTAATCTACGTTTTTCCAATAAATGCATTTTAAAAATATTGCAATTCCCTCTAAACGCAATGAATGGACAGTATAATGCGGGCGCCACACCACACTACAATATTCTAAGGTACGCCGTACTAGGTAATTATAAAGCAATAGGTAATAGCAATAGGTACTAGGTAATTATATTTTATTATAATGATAATATCAAAGAACGACTTACAATCCAAAGTTACGAGGGATCCTTCGCGCCCTGATCTGAGAAGAGCCCACAACAAACTCAGTAGAGTGTACGATTTTATTCTCATCATCATTAGTCTTTTCTAAATCAATTAGAGTAGTCCTTCAAGTTATAGAATGATTTCTCAATTATTTTAAGAAAAGATTTTAATTTATTTAGCGACATCTTTGTAACTTCTTCTAGGAGTTTGTTATAGAAAAGTATAGAGCCTTTGAATAAATATCGTGTCTATAAATGTTGCCTGAGGAATCCCTTGCCCTCTCATACTACAACCAATGTAACCAAACTATACCAAACTGAACAAGGTCTCATTAAATATCTAAGACTCATCGAAACCGACAACGCTTATTGTGGTTGAATCGTTCAATTTATAGTTTAAAATTGAACACTATTCTATTCAGATTTTATGCAGACGAATATACAAGCCAGATTTAAATATTTGTTTCGTTCTTTTTCTTACTAATTCTCAGATTACTTTTTAAAAAAGACCTTTACTGTCTAGCTGAGCTTCACAGAATAAATCACTGCATCGACTACTTATAAAGGCCAGGACTGTAACTGATATTTCGAATATAAGACTCGGAGAAAACAATATTCAAATAACTTAAATATACGTTGGAGTAATGGAGTTCATAAACAAAATCATAAAATATACATAAGAATATTTCTATTCGTCTTTCGTATGAAGGATATAAATGCGTCTTCTATTATAAATACACAACTCATTGTTAAAATTAGACAAACCTTAACTCACGTAATAGGTTGATATTTGAAGTGCGTACTACTTAATGGAACCTGAGACTGTTTGCGCTCCACTTTACTTTAAACTATTGAGTTCAATTATATTCACGATCCTGGTCTGCAACGCAACACTATAAATCAGCGTTACATATTTTGCCCCAGTTTCCATTGTTCAGATGAGTCGGGATGTGATCTTGTTACATATTTTGTTTAAACATGCGAATTGGCATTCTTATGTTTTGAGAGTTTCACCACGTAGTGGCACTATGTTATATTCCTTCAAAATAAGCTCCAGGACGATATCTAATGTCAACTAGAACACGTGGAATCCAGGTATCTTAAAAACCAAATTTGAGTCTAGCCCTTTTGGACATTGAAACCGGTGGCACGACTTCGTCTGCGTGGAATGTTTTTTGGGTAGCTTTTTCAATAATTTATGTTTTATAAATTTTGTGAAATTTACTTTTGATAGTTTGCATTTTGTAAAAAAAAAATTGATCAAGTTTGACATACCGTAAGAGATATAGTTTGTAAATGTAATTTTTTAAATGAGAATATTTGAATTTTTTAATTAACAGCCCCCCAACCCCTCTTGAAGGCTAGACAGGGATCTCATTTTATGTTAAGTGACGATACAGTCTAAATCTAAATCGTGCTGGATCGAAAATGTTTATATAAATAAAATAGGACACCAACAGGTTATAGTAGTAATAAGCAAAATATAAAGAATGAATNGCAATGAAGAAGGAAACGAAACTAAACATTAAAAAACATTAATTAAAAATTATCTAGTACTAGGCACGAAGACAACAGGAAAGGAACGACAGCGGTTAATAATTGTCCTTTTAAAGGATGCAAGACTATCGCACCTTATATCTATATCAATCACTTTATTTTGTTTGGTGAGAAGTCTTTGTATTATCGAAGAATAATAATTGAACTGAGGAACTCTGATAGTAGAGCACCGGCACAACTACGCTAGTGATGGCCCATTCATTGGAAATACGAATGCAATGGACAGGAATTCAGTCCAATTAACCCAGTCAGAGATTTAAAAAGATCAATACCATTTCGGAACGCATTCCGCATACGTCAAAATCGCTGTCCAGATGACATTGTCCAACGAGTAACACTGACACGCATTTCGCTTCCCGCCGAACGACAATGTGCGCGCGTAACGGACGCCATTGTTTTTTTTCCTTCACACCAAGTTTGGTGACAGCGCCCGTGGGCGTCGCTTATTCACACGATGTTGCGATTATAATGATGGATTGATTGGGCCAACATTTGAATCGGGGACAGCCATATGTAAGTGGGTGTTCAGGTTAATGATTGGTAATGATGGAGACCGTTGTTCTGGCCCAGTTAGCGCGTGACGAGCATCGAATTTTGGTTGTGTACGGCGGAGATTAATTGCAGGGATTAAATCAACAAAGGCCAGGTCATTGCCACGACTTTGTGCCCGTTTAAACTTGAACATTTGTTTTGGTGGTTTAGACTCGTATGTATTCATAAATAAAGAAAAATCTAAGTGTTGCAAATCAGTAAGTTAACATGTTAAACTAACTTTGTGGATTTAATTTTCCATATAATCGCATGGATTTGCAAATGGGCCGAATCACAGTTTCCTTGCCTTTCAAGAGGGCTATATGTAACACAATAAACTCCCTACTTGAGAAGTCTTAAGATGTTTTTTAGCCAAAGCCAAGCTAAAAAACCGAGGCATACATGATCTGTAGACGAATCTATTCAATATTAAATCAACGAAGTAGTAAAGTAAGCATTGCGAGCTAAAACTATATTAATTTCATTAATTAAAACCTAATAATTAACAGAATTAGCTTTAATTCTGTTAATTATTAGGTTTTTCTTACGCCTACTACTAAAGGGAGCTTTAGGTCATCATAATATAAAATATTCAAAACTCTGACTAAAGCATCATAAACTTTATTCAAGTAGAAATACCACCATTGAAATGCTATTAATGTAAAATTTGCTCATTTCTATTAATAACAACTTAGATAAATTACATTTCACGTACAAATCGATTGAATCTTTGCTCGTTGGAACAAGCTTTGCTTTGGAGAAGTAGTGGTTTAAAAAACAAAAAAGTACCGGTGAGCTGTTTGAAAATTAACCTTGTAAATCAATAACGCAATAGATATTCTGGATACTGTTGCTTATTAATTTACTTGTCCATGGGTAAAAAGAAATATAAGCCGGTGATTGATTAACAGCAATTAATACGCAAAAACTAGTAACAATAAAGTGGATTCACAATGTTTTATAGCGGAAGATTGCTGAATTACGGCACAAACAAAAAAACGCAAAAATACTAGCAAGAGCCCAAAAGGATATGCTCAACTTGTTAGTCACACATCATAAATCAAGGTAATTAGTTAAACATAACTGTATTATATTCCTGCTGTGTCAGTTACTGTTGTGCACGGTTGAAATGTGGGTAACGGTATTGTCTCGTGAGACGAGCGAAGCCTTGTAAGCGTCTTGTTTTAATCCTTTGTCTAGAGAAATAGCATATTCATATAACGTTCTTAATTATCTGACTGTAGAAAGCGCTGTTTTAAAGACACTGTAGCGAGGCGAGTTCCTACTTCGTTAGCAGAGGTCCCGATTTCAAAATCTAAACATTCTTTATTCAACTAGGCTCAAAAAGCACTTTTGAATCGTCAGTAGCCTGTCCGTTGGTAAGAAATCTACAACAGGTTCTAAATGTCGATTTTTCTGAAAACAAACCGGCAAGAAACTCAATGGTTTCTCTTATAACCATAGTTTCTGTAGGTGACAATGTGTTTAGCTTTCATGTGCATCTGGAATCAAGTCTAAACATTTTTGTCACTTAAATAATATTCTAAATTATAATATGCTTTTTGTAATATTAAAACTGTGTATTCTCAACCATACAAATGATTTCAAAGCCATCTTCGATTTAAAAAATTGAATCTTCTAATTTTTGGGAGTCTTCTCTGATGAGAGTTATCATTCTAACATCATGCAAGTTGTAAAAAATTGCGTTACGTTAAAATGCTGTGTCGAGCCGTGTCGAGCGGTAACCTGTTTGCAATTAAAAAAGACGGACGTATCACTGTTTTGGGAGAATATCGACATAATTCGAAGAAGCTACTAATATACGGCGTATTGTACATTAAGTAATTGTTAAATAGGCAATTACGATTGGAAGTACCAGTGTCAATTTACCTATTTGAAAATGATGTTGTTGACACTAGAAAATATAGACTATTCTGAACTCGGTTGTCCTTAATTAACACTTGCTGTTCCTTGCGATGTCACCCGCATAGTTCTATTGGAATACCTCAATGCTTCAAAAACTATAACAGACATAAGTGGAAACTATTTCTGTGAATTACAAATATAAGTATAACTATAGGCGTCAGAGGTTTCAAGTTACTAGTATATAACTCACTACATATTCTCGTCGCAGCAAAATAAATTACAATCTGACGTAAACTGTAATCACGTATTCACACATTTGACACGAATACGATGGGGCAATATTTTATTCATAAGATCTTAAGCAGATAATGACTTCAATATTGGTGTAGCGTTAACTTACGTTACGAGAGATACTGACTCATAAAACTCTTTAAGTGACTCATAAGCCATAAATTAATTAAAACAGTAGTTAATTAGTAATTTAAAACATGTTTCCGTAATGCACCTATAATTCTGACAGATAACAGTCATACCGTAGAATTAAGTGAAACTCCTGTTTATATTCATTCACTAGCTACTCGCTGCGGTGTCACCCGCTTATCTCTCGATCCAGTGGAAATATGAAAAGAAAACAAACTTGGTTAACATTTTTTAAGTAAACCAAAGGAGAGAGAGAAAAGACTATTGAATACAAGGTAAAAATAAAATTACATTCAAAGTAAAAGAATTATTACTATAATATAAGCGTGCAAAGGCGGTCTTATTGCTGCAAGCAATCCTCTTCCAGACAACCTTTGTATGATGAGACGCTGAATAAATTAAATAGTAGGGCAGAACAGTGCCAGAAACTTAAATACATATAACTGGCTAAATCCCGCGACTTCGTCTGCGTGGAATGTTTTTGGGGTAGCATTTTCATTAATTTAGGCAAAAGGAATATTCCTACCAAATTAAAAAAACAACCCAAACAAAGGGAAGATTTATTTTATAAGTAATGATAAATGCATTGTATTATTTGTTGGTGATAAAAATTTAAAAGTACATTTATCAGATTTAGCATCAGTTTTATGTCACAAAGGGAACGATTTCAATAATACTTTAGGGGGGAATTAAGCCTGTTTTCTTTAATTTTAAGTATACTGTGATATTGAGAATAAAACTGCGGATATTAAAAAAGCAAGGTAAATGACAGTCAATTAACAATCCACTGTTGGGTTCCTCACTCACTGGAAAGAGGGATTTTAGAACATAGACCTACTACGCTGCTTCACTGCGGGATGGCAAACTACATACGAGTATATACCTAGATATACAGATTTCTAGATAATAATTTCCTTCACAGAAAAACACCATGATGAATTCATTATACAATACTTAGGCCTATATGTATTAAAGAGAGCTTAATGATGATAGGGTTAAAATAAAATCCATTGTGCCATCATGGCTCGGATACTAAATAGTAATATAAATTATTATTAGATTTCAATAAACAAGAATAGATTATAAGCCAAAAAAAAAACAAACGAAACTGATGAAATAAACTAATCGAGCGAAACGTTTCTAAGACGAAGTGATATTGAAAAGGTGTAGCTGTTTGTGATTAACCAATAAAAACTCCCAAGGTGAAAAGATTACAAACAAGGNTGTTTTTTGGGGCAGCATTTTCATTAATTTAGGCAAAAGGAATATTCTTACCAAATTAAAAAAACAACACAAACAAAGGGAAGATTTATTTTATAAGTAATGATAATGATAAATGCATTGTATTATTTGTTGGTGATAAAAATTTAAAAGTACATTTATCAGATTTTGCATCAGTTTTATGTCACAAATGGAACGATTTCAATCATACTTTAGGGGGAATTAAGCCTGTTTTCTTTAATGTTAAGTATACTGTGATATTGAGAATAAAACTGCGGATATTAAAAAAGCAAGGTAAATAACATTCAAATAAACTTTCCACTGTTGGGTTCCTCATTCACTGGAAAGAGGGATTTTAGAACATAGACCTACTACGCTGCTTCACTGCGGGATGGCAAACTACATATATACCTAGATATACAGATTTCCAGATAATAATTTCCTTCATAGAAAAACACCATGATGAATTCATTATACAATACTTAGGCCTATATGTATTAAAGAGAGCTTAGTGATGATAGGGTTAAAATAAAAATCCATTGTGCCATCACGGTTCGGATACTAAATAGTAATATAAATTATAATTAGATTCCAATAAACAAGAATAGATTATAAGCAAAAAAAAAAAANCTGACACCTTCGCCGGAAGGAGCAGATAATATAAGAATAGAAACAAAATGACTATGTAGCATTGATAAATCAAAGAAAACACTAGTGAAGTCCGCCCGCGTAGCCTCAATGTTCTTTAATATTTATTAATTATATGCTTGGATTTTTTAGAACTTAGATATTTCAGAATAAATACCAATGTTAATATATTCATAAAATACAAAAATTGTGTTTCTACCCACGACCGTTATAGAGTTTGAAACAACCAAATGGATGTGTCCAAAAATCGGTTTTATTGAAGGAGCAATTATGCGAAAATGGTATAGACCACAGAAATCACACTCACTCATTACAAAATCTTAAAAAATATTCCCAATAGAATTGAAATTTGGCAAAATGAATCTTTTATTAATGTCGGACACCAAGCACGGATTTCTCCATATTCCTAAGACATCGGGATCTACGCCAGTAACATCAAAATATTATTTATTCAATTAGGTAAATTTATAATATTTTGCTCCAGTGTGCAACTGGAATCAAATGAAAACATTCTGATCACTCAAATAATCTTCAACATTATAATACGCTTTTTGTATGTACGTAAGTATGTTTTTGACATATTTTTTAAAATTATGTTGAGGCAAATCACACCTTCTTCACACTAAAATATGGCATTACAGGTTTGTTTCTGTTTCTAGTATTAAAACTGTGTACTTCGCTCTTTTAACTATATAAGTGAATGTTATTACGGATATATAAAATACTAGCTGAACCCGCGACTTAGTCTGCGTGGAATTTTTGGGTAGCATTTTCATCAATTTAGGCAGATTCCTACTAAATTTTAAGTCTCTACGGCGTATGGTTCCAAAGATATCGTGATGAGCCAATAATTAACTCCTCCGCAAACTCACTTGCGGGTGGAATTTTTCAAAATCCGTTCTTAGCTGACCTCTACTCGGCAATATTCCTACCAAACTTCAAGTCTCTACGCCTTATGGTTCCTGAGATATCGTGATGAGTCAAAAGATACCTGAATATCTCTTTTATATATATAGATAATATAGATTATTCAATATATATTGCAACGCTACCGTGAGAATTGAGAGCAGCACGAGAAGCACGAGATCCTAATTGATATAATATAGAAAAAAAGTGAAGCACTTTTTTTACTGACAGGTTATCGTTTGACTATGATCACACCTCATGGTAGGGAATAGTATAATTTAAGCTGGAAGCGTGGTAATCTGGTAAGAGGCAATTGATCACTTAAAGACAGGAAGGTCATACAGTACCATTGTATCGCTACGACGTCAGTTCACCGAGAAACATTTACCTGTAAACAATAAAAAAACATGACTAAGAAAATGTATTACAAATTATCGCAAATTATTATAACTGAATCATATAAATGTAGCAATAAGTTTGAGCACGTAGGACGTTAATACTGCGAGCACGTGACTTATCTACGAATCACGCTTTGTAACCGAATACCGCGTGATAACGGAAGTATTACGAAATTCGTAATAAAAACGAGATGGCCATAAAGAACTAACTGTAGTATAATCTTAATGAGATTTATTAACGCGTTTAGGTTAACGCTAGACTGTGATTACATTTTATGGTAAGTGATGACACGATCTAAATTGGTAAAAAAACTTTACCAGTTCAAATCCTACTAAAACTTCACACTCAAATTAAATATATCCAGTTCAAATTTTCAATCGTTTTCAAATATCTAAATACATTTTTTTATACCTGTAGTAGACATACGATAATAACATATAAACTTGTTTGCACGTGGCCTTTTAATATAAAATGAATTGTAAAACCATTGAAAAAAAAGGACACCACTTAATTACAAATAAAAATTAAGTAAAATAACACATTGATTTAACACAGTTTTTTTGCAATTATTAATTCAATCATAAAATTTGTTTAAAAAATTCAGGATTCATATAAAACGAATTTAAATATAGAGGGAAATTACCTCTCCTTGAAGATTACTGTAAATATATATATCAAACTGCCCATAAAATGCTATTAGACAATTGCCATTATGATATAAAAGGATATTTAATGTATTGACTTTTATATTTATCGGAGAGGGAACCTTTTTAAATCCCCCTTTTCCCTATATATACTTTGTTAAAATTTAATATATTTTTTTATTGTAAGACTCATTTCATTGAATGTTCTGACATGTAACTAGCATTATACCATCGTACTGTATAACATTTTTGCTAATAAATTATTATTAATTAGAGCCAAAATCAGATTTTTTTCACCGAATTTGAGAGAAATCTACAAAGGTGAATTGCTCCACTGTTTTTTAAACGTTTTATAATAGTTTTCTCTGGTCTGTAGAAGATATTCTGACAAGTCCAACTCGCACTAAATCTTCCGTCCAGAATGTGCAAAAAAAATAATGCAAGAAGTAACAGGTAAGAGCAAGCGGGTCACCAGTATCCGGTAGTAATATAACGAAGGCTAGATCTGATAGTGTTATGAATACATACGTAAATTGTTTATCCCTATTGAGGACAGACGTTCGCCCGATAAGATAACACACATAGCTATCTATTCAATAATATTGTTATACATCACGCCTATTTAGTTATGACTGATAAAGCACTTGCGTTATAAATTACGTTTAGAGGACTAATTAACGTTATTTGTCTTTGTATTATAACAAAGTTCATTGAATTTTCATGACACTTGTGTTACCTTGCTACAAATATATTGTATAAAATAAATCACAACATTACAACTAGAAGTCTGGCTTATGCAAGTTATCTTAAAATCGTTGAAAACATTAATAAACTATGGAATAATTCGAAGCGTACAAAAGTCAGATCTCAGAACCATATTTTTTTATAGATATCTTTGACACAGGCGAAAAATATGAGTAGCAAGCTAGTTACGTCCCACAGCTGGACACAGATCTCTTTATTCATAGTAGAGATGTTTTTAGAGTACATATATACATTTCACGCTACTCCTTTGGTTCAAAATTGTTCCCGATAAATACAGGTTTTCCTTCACCGAAAAGCAAGACGATTGAATTTAAACAAATATTACGAACATGCTTCTACAACTTATTGATGCCTGTCCAGAAATGGACACGGTAAATCTTAACGAGAATCCACGTGTCTATTCACTGGCCTACCACGGCGCTTAAAAAATAAAACAGGTATAAAGGCAAAGAAAAATACAGAGGTCACGAGTTCGTATAATTTAAGACACCTTTCCAATTTAGCGGATCTCTATCAAATGCTTTCACCATTTATTAAAATCACGCGAAAGTGTTAAGACTACTGTACACAGACAAGGAAAAAGTGACAGCATAATGTTTACTTAGCAATAGTAAAGAACTGCTGCATTGGTTAGCATGTTCGACTACAGACACGAGGTCCTGGGTTCGAGTCCCGGGTCGGAACAATTCAAAAATCAATGTACACTTTTCATTTAAGATTTTCTCAATATTTGCCCAAAGTTGGAAAGTTGTTGGTGTGATTCACTCCCATGCCTCGGAGAGCACGTTAAGCCATCGGGCCTGCGCCTGATCTCTCTCCGGTCGTGTCAGATTCCCGTCACATCGGACTATGAGAGTGAAGGAATAGAGAGTGCACTTGTGTACTATACCTGCCAATCCGGAGTGGAGCAGCGTGGTGGGTCTATGCTCTAAAAAGCCCTCTCTCATATGAGTGAGGAGGCCAGTGGCCAGCAGTGGGACGTTAATGGGCTGCTACTTACTTACTAACATTAATAAAAAAAACATTAAATTATAGAGTTTAAATCCGTCAAATCGATGTGTGGGGTACACCGGTTTGTTGTGGCATCTTCCAGTACTGGCGAAAGGGAACCTCCAAAATTTAGTTTTTAAGGGTAGCTCTTTAATAACATCATCAGCGGTACATTAAAAATAATATGAGAAATTTACTAGATTTAAAATACTGTCTCATTTAAAAAAAAAAACAAATTTTACACTGATTAATTCTATATTGTTTATCTTTGGATGTCGATGATTTAGTCAAGTACATAAAGGTTTCTCTAGAAATTGGCTACTTATATTTTATCTAGTTAAATATACAGAAGAGAAAAACTTCAATTATGTAACTTTCTATAAGGCATGCTAATGTTACTTGGGTAAACGCGTCGGGGTTTCCACTTCGCTTCGTTTATGCAAAATCTCCATTAAAATTCTCATACCCAGGTATTATAAGCGGATCCGAGAGTCCCAAAACTCCTGTGAAAGCAATTAGTAAGCTAAAATATTTTAAACTTTGCGCGTCTTTTATTAAATTAAAAATGCACATGCAAGTCGCAAAATTAAAACTTCTATACTAGAAATAAGACCTTTTATTAGAATTTTGTTTGGATGAAGTAAACTAGTAGACTGACTCTTCGAAGGTTAAACAAGGACTCATACAGAAAACTATCGTCAAAAGCGATTCAGCCGTTTAAGACGAGCTCTGCCACTTACACTCGTACATAACAATTATGTATATAGAGCAGTGTCCGGTGTTATCCACAGTTTCTAACGCCAAATATATCCTTTTATTTACCCAATCGAATTGTCAATCTAAAACATTCTTGAATCCTCTTCAACACACAATCAATTTAAATAAAATCAGCCGTTCAGTGGGCGTTTAATCACATACACATTTATAGAATAACTATGTATATAATATCAGGTATATACGATTTTCTTATATCAGTCATTTAAATTTTTCAATGTAAGTCCGAAAATAAATATTATTTTTACCTATAAAAAAAAATTTAAAGTCAAGAGAGATGAGAGACATGGAAGCAGCTCGTCTACGTAGCAACTAAGGTATATCAGAACAGGCACGTTCACCAAAGAAGTGTTCGGAAATGTTGACGAAAAGTTATAAGCAAAACTGAAATTTTACATCATAAATATGACGGTACCAAGTAAATAATGTTTTTATGTCATTTAGAACTTCGTGTTGAAGTGCAAGAACTTATTAGGTGAAATAAGAGAACACTCGGTCTAGACTTCCAGGTCAGACGTATTGAAACCACCTCAAACGAACGCAATCAGCTTTCCCCGAGATGAAATCATATTCCACGGTGCGAAAAGTAGACGACATTCCATCCTATTAAAATTGAAACGTAGTGTTATATAAATAGAGTTCACATTCGTGCAAGAAACATGACATAAAGGTAAGAAATAAAAACTCAAGTGCAATTCGCGATATTCGTTTTAAGAGTGCTAGACAATTTTACGTTTATTTCTCACTACATATTGCTGGATATGGAAGAATAGTGACACAATTTAAAAATAGCTAATTTCACATAAGAGCTATTTGAAATTAGAAAAAAAAAATGTTTAAATCAATCTGTGATATTATTTTATGTGTTCCACACAGTTTTGAAGTGAAACTTCTTTAGGCGCATAAGGGTAAAATGTTTAGCGTCACGAAGATGTGCAGTGTTATTTGTGCTAAGTCGTTTGAAGGTGAGGTAGTTTTAATATTTTTAATTTGCCACTCGTCATTTAATAATTTATGGCTTCGGCCATGGCTAATTACCACCCTACCAGCAAAGAGGTACCGCCAAAACAATGAGATTTGTGTTCCGGTACGATATAAAAAATAAAAAATCATAAAATAAACATATTTCATAAATTCTCTTTTCTAAATTTTAAATTCAAAAACAAAATTTAATTAATAACATATTTTTATTTTTATTTATTTTTGACACATACGATTTTAATGACAATTAAATTCATTAAAGTCTCGGAAGTCTAAAGTTTGAGATTTGTATAAATATAAACAAAACTTAAAAATTAGTTTACCAAAGACGTCTGACTTTGCACGCACGAATTTTTCATTTTTTTATTTAAAAAAAAACTGCTTATTCATTATAAGCAGTGATATGTATTTATGTATTGTAGAAGTTAAGTAGTAAATCGATTTGCTTCTGATTTAAGTATAATGCTTAATTTATTTGTCAATAATTCATTGTAAATATTACGAAAGTATTTCGTGATATATATTTTCGTAATATGTTCAATTTAATGGCGTTATAAAGCAATATATTTCATTGCTGCACTTTTAAATTGCAAACTTTCTACAACATCTACATCAATGTAGAAAGTTATCATCTCTTTTTAACAGCTTATAAATTATATCATATTATAAGCAAATTATGCATTAAAACGAAAGGTTTATAAGTAGAAACGTTCGTGGAGGTTCATTAGAATAATCGTAGTGATGGTAGCCTTATAAATGCCTTTGCCCACTAAGGAATGGAGTTCTGGACCGTACGATACACTGGAATAACCCAACCAACTTCTATAATAACGAGATAGTCTTCACTATGAACACTGTGAGAGCGTCTAGGTATTATCTTAGCAGAACATAATTGATCGCATATGCAATTAAATTTGCATATCTCACGGACAGAATAAATAAATAGTGAATATGGCCACGTGATAATATCGTTATGTACATATATACTACTGCGAATATCTGAATTCTGATCAATCACAAAAACAATTTTAAACCGTTATAGTTTTAAAAGAGACGAACCTTCGCAGATGAACATAGGTAACTTTGAAGGGGCTTAAAATGGGGAATGAAAATTTGTAGCGGAGATTTCTTATTTATAGGAACATTTCTGCATTTTTAAAAAAACGAAGTTTTAGAGCCGCTCACTAATTTGCAGGCTAAGTAATACTATTCTCATATTCTTAAATTCTGATATAAACTAAGAACTGTCACTAGGCGAATATTGCTTCATTCCCCTGCGCTACCGCTCTTATACCAAACGCCCCACTCAAAAATAATGTCTATCAAACACAGTTGTCGTAAAAACGACGACTTCTTAAATTTGAGAATTTCCGGACTGCGTTTAATGGGATGTAGTGCATGTAAACGTTTCACTGATATTAAACCCAAAAATAAAACAATCATGATCGCTAACACAAGTTAAAATGGAAGATCATATTTCATAAAATATATAACAACCTCTAACCAGAGCTGTCTTTAGTCAATTTGTCGACAAATTCTTTGTGGCACAGCTACCGAATTAGATACTGCAACATCTGCGGGAAACAACTTAAAAGTATTTATGAAAAATATGTATAATCATGTCTCTACTTAATAACACACCAAACAATGTTTTTAAAGATACTAAAGAGTAAAGATGTACTTATTAATACAAACCGCGACAACGAAAGCTGTAAAGATTTTGAACTATCGTATAAAGTAAAAATTTATGTATCAAAACAACAAAAACAATTTGAAAAATTCCTTTTTTTATGATGAGTAGTAGCCGTGAAAATCTAAGAAAACATTATATATATAAATTAACCTTATTTATAGTAACATATTACTGTTATATATTATAGAAGGATTTCGCGTACCAAAGTGTATTTCTAACAAAGAATAATAATTTGAGACGTAACATTTATTTATCGTAATATTTGTTATATCGTAAAATGAAAAGAAATACAAATTTAAAGAATATACC
Source organism: Elymnias hypermnestra (assembly GCA_015832385.1). Taxonomy (NCBI): domain Eukaryota; kingdom Metazoa; phylum Arthropoda; class Insecta; order Lepidoptera; family Nymphalidae; genus Elymnias; species Elymnias hypermnestra. Next base: position 985,733 of record JACTOM010000056.1, read on the forward strand.
CAATATAATACTCTGGTTTTATCATGAGTGCAATCTTTAAAATGACATAAGACATTATTTAACACAGTCTTCTTCAGCAAAAGCTCGTTTATTGGCTTAAACTTAGTCATAAACTGCCTCATTGGTCTATTGGTTAGCATGTTCGACTACAGCCATGAAGTCCTGGGTTCGAGTCCCGGGTCGGGCCAATTCGAAATAGATATTGAGTTTTCTATTAAGATTTGCCGTCACGTTGGACTATGAGAGTGAAGGAATAGAGAGAAGAGTTGTGTACTATGCCTGCCAATCCGCAGTGGAGCAGCGTGATGGATCTATGCTCTAAAAAACCCTCTCTCATATGAGTTAGGCCTGTGCCCAGCAGTGGGTCGTTAATGGGCTGATACTTAGTAATAAACGGTAGTGTTTTAAAACGAAATATATATTTTACCTCGTAGTACTTTGCAAAATGCAACGTTTTTGCTGGTCACAGACAGATTAGATAAAGTAGAAAACAAATTGCGCTGTCGGGAATGGAACTCGGGCTCATTGCTAACAGGGTATTGACACAATTCTGCCAATGAAGGCGCTTTTGTAACACAGAACAATCTGAGATGTCGAACACGTCAAACATTTATCGTATTAAATATCGAGACATAAAAATAATGAATGCCTCTACGCCCACTTTCTATCTGACAATGCGCGGATCATCTCGCGACATGCGTTTGCGCAAACCGGATGCGTTTTGTTCAATATTGAAAGTACAATATTGCACCGTAACGTTGGAATTGTTTGGGAATGGCTTATTTGGACATGCCATGGCGGATCTATGGCCTGATTCCATCGGTTTTCACATATAATGTTTTCTATTATCGTAATTCATGACGTGTTCACTGCTTATGGGAATCCGCAACGTTTATTTACATCATTTGTCAGTTCTTACTATTTGATATAAATATATTATTTATTTAAACAGAGGGATCGCTAAGTATATTATCCCTTGTCGATTGAGTTACATAGACATAAACTATATTTATTTATAAACTTTATTGAACAATGCGTAAAAGGCTAGCTTAATGCTGTAAAGCTTTGTCTACCAGCTAACCTATGTGGTGTAAGAAAAGTAGTAGGCAGTGCATTGAGTGCTATAAAATTAAGGAAATAAAAAGAAAATAAGAATAATTAAAACTATGTATAAACTATAACTTAAACATAAATTTCATAACAAAGTGGTAACAATACCATAACAAAGTTTAAAGAAGAAAAAATATATCGCGCCGTTTATGTTTCCCGTTATGTGAGAAAAGGGACACCCTACCGAAATTGTTATGGGCTCTTCTCAGAAAAAGGCGCGAAGGAACCCTCGTAACTTGAGATTATAAGTTTTACTTTAATATCATCATCAGTACCTGATGAAGTTGTACGGCTCAATTAGTAATCCATATTCATTCAATTTCTTCTGTTAGTGCACACACACTTTGTATATATTTAGTTGAAACGTTAACTTAATACTTTTAATGAATCCACTAAACTTCCCATTCATTTTTATTATGTATAACTTATATAATATTGTAATTATGTTGATATATATATACGCACGATAAAAAGGATGTATTTAATGATGGTCTATAACAATGTTTAGTATATTACTTAGTTCTTATTCTTTTGTTAAAAGTTTTTTTCCTTATTATTTATAATTACCTTTTATATACATTTTATCTTACATAAAATAACTCTAACATAATGTTATAATAGCTATGTCTTAGTAATTAGTGGAAACATGGCTGATTTTTGTGTATTTAGTTGAAATGTGTGTTAGTTGTAATGTTTTTAAGTTATATAATAATTGTTTTTTTTCCAAATAGATAAATATATGACACTTCATGATAATAAAACGAAATAGACAGTTTTTTTGTATGGTTCTTCTCAAAACAATGAACGGCTGAACCTTCGTAATTGAACTTAAATAAAGTGACACCCTTTGAAAAAATTAAATTGGACTTTAACCAACAATCACTCTTAATAAGTGACCTTAAAAAGCAGAATACTCAGCTGAGCAGTGATTTGAAATATGCTCAACAGCAGCTATCTGTATTAGACTCAAACTCAAGAAGTAGTAACGTGGAAATTCAAGCTGTTCCAGAAAAAAAGGGTGAAAATATTGCTAGTATGATGAAATGCCTATTCCAATCGGTTACCCTACCATTTGACGAGAACATGTTAGTATCATGTAAAAGAGTTGCTAAACTTAACCCTGCATCAAGTCGGCCTAGGAATATTATTGTCACACTAACATCGCCACGATGCCGTGACAATCTTTTATCGTCTATCTCTCGTTTCAATAAGAAAAACCCGAATAATAAGTTAAACACCTCTCACTTGGGATTCGATGAAAATTTTTTTAAACCACAACCGGTGTATGTTGTGGAACATCTATCTGCTACTTGTAAAAACATACACTCTGCAGCTCGTAAAGCGTCAAAAGAGAAATCATTTAAATTTGTTTGGGTAAAATTCGGAAAAGTTTATATTAGGAAGAACGAGACTGCTCCTGCTATACTTCTTAAAGACCTTGACTCCGTCAGTAAGCTAGTGTGAATTGTTTCTAGTATTAATGTTAAATTTTTACTTTTTTTATTTTTATTTTTGCTTATTATAATATTATTTACAATTAAGTTTTGATACTCAGTGTACATGCTATTTTCGATTCATAATTTTTAGTTAATGTTACAATTATTTTACCAAAATGTTAATAGAATCAGAACGAAATGTTCTGAGTTATACTTGTCAGCATTAAATTGTGATTATGATTTAATATGCTTAACTGAAACTAATCTAGATAGTTCCTTTTTTAATGAAGAATTATTCGATGCTCGATACACAGTATTTAGACGTGACAGGGATGGCTCTTCTAGTCATAAGCTGTCAGGAGGAGGCATCCTTCTAGCAGCTAAAAAACACCTATCTATTAATCGAATTATTGTTAGGGAAAGTCAAGCTGAGGATTTATGGATTACGCTGGGACTAAATAACTCTATTCTACACATATGTATTGTTTATCTGCCACCAGATCTTAAACATGATCTGCTATATAACTTTTTTACTAAGTTACAAGATAACATCCTTAGCATGGGTCAAGCAGACAACATCATTATTGTTGGCGACTTTAACGCTCCCTTATTAAATTGGTACTCTGGTACCTATTTTATTGATGATGATAGGACAGTAAGTCTTGATTTTAAACATAAATCACTAATTGATACAATTAGCTTAGGTAATTTTAAACAACATAATTTTCTTCTTAACGAAAATGGGCGTATTCTGGATTTATGTCTTTCTAATTTGCATGATTCGACATTAGTACTAAAACTTGCGGAGCCTCTTTCAAAAGTAGACAAGCACCACAGACCGTTTGTAGTTAATATATCTCTATCACATGACAAAAATCACGCCTTTGTGAGAAAAAAGGGTTATATTCTGAACTTTAAAAAATGTGACATTAAAAAGTGTAGGGAGGATTTCAAACTCATTAACTGGGACGCAATTTTAAATGACCATGATATTGACGCGATGATTACAAATTTTTACAAAATTATAAACGATATAATAGCCGTCAACACTCCCACTAAATATGTCGAAAATCATAACTATCCTTTCTGGTACAGTGAACCTGTTAAGCGATGTATTGAAGAAAAATTAAAATATCATGCTCGGTATAAATATACTTCTAATCCCAGAGATTATGATACATTTAGCTTATTAAGAAAAAGGTCTAAGAATCTTATTATTGATTGCTACAACAATTTTGTCAATTATACGGAGAACACCATTCCACAAAACATAAAGTCTTTTTGGACGTACGTCAAAAGTAAAAAGTCTAGCGCTTCTATTCCTGAATCACTTGATTATAATGGTCGAACTGCTTCAACAAGGCCTACAGTAGTTGAGTTGTTTGCTGAATATTTCAAATCCGTATACGCAGAGGACGACATTAATATAGATTTCACCGATGCAACGTCTGAAAACAGCTTCTGTCTCTCTAATGTTGAAATCCCTTTAAACATGATTAGAATTAAAATAAATTCTTTGAACATCAACAAAGGATCTGGCCCGGATGGTATACCACCGTTCTTTATTAAAAGTTGTTCTGCTCAACTTGCTCCTGCTTTGTTTATTATCTTTAATAAATCCCTCTCTGCAGGATACTTTCCCTTAGCTTGGAAAAGCGCACATATTGTGGCAATACACAAGGGGGGAGATAAACAGACTTGTTCCAATTATCGCCCTATTAGCATCCTTAATTGTTTCAGTAAAATTTTTGAATCTGTAGTTTATGACTTAATATATTTTCACATAAAACCTTGTCTAGCAATGCAACAACATGGCTTCGTAAAGAAAAAATCCACGGTAACAAATCTTTTAGAGTATAGCCATTTCTTACATAATGCATTTGAAGGCAAAGCGCAAGTTGACGCAATCTACACGGATTTTCGGAAGGCATTTGATACTGTCAACCACCGCATACTGAGTAAGAAATTAAGGTTATTAGGTATCCATGGCAGCCTTCTGAGATGGGTAATTTCTTATGTCAGAAATAGGTCGCAATTCGTTGTGTTGGATGGCTACAGATCGTCACCTTTTCCAGCCACTTCAGGCATTCCACAAGGATCCATTTTGGGACCCTTGCTATTTTCAATTTTTATCAACGATATTGTAGACAAATTTAAAAGTAATTGCTTATTATACGCCGATGACTTGAAATTATTTAGAGTCATAACGAATATCCAGGATTGCTTTGAGCTTCAATCAGATCTGGATGCGCTTATGGAATGGTGTGCAGATAATGCTATGACTCTCAATATCAATAAATGCTGTGTTATAACTTTCACATTGAATCTGAATATTATTACTCACAATTACTCACTAGGTTCTCAGAGTCTAAAAAGAACATCTGAGGTAAGAGATTTAGGTATAATTTTTGACTCATCATTATCATTCACCAGTCATATAAGCAATATAATCTCTCGTGCTAACAAGATTCTTGGCTTTATTACAAGGGTATCAAAGGATTTCAAACATCCTAATACTCACGTTTTACTTTACAACAGCATGGTTAGAAGCATTCTTGAGTATGGATCAATCATATGGGCACCTTACTTCAACATTCATATAGAAAATATCGAGAGAATTCAAAATAGGTTTTTAAGAACTCTAACCTATAAGTATCAATTAAAGTTACCCAATTATCTATTGCGCCTCAAACATTTTAATATACCATTGTTACGGATTAGACGGGAAATATCGAGCATGGTAATTCTTTATAAAATTATTCACAACCACATTGATACTACTCTTTTAAGTAACATCAATATAATAGTTAGAAATAGGAGCAGCATAATTTCAGATATTTTTTGTATACCTTTTTGTCGAATAAGGAAAACAGCACACAATCCTATTTATTATATGACACAACTTTATAATAAATATTCTGTCGTCTCCTGTAATCTAGACATCTTTGGTGACAGCCTTACTTTTTTTGGTAAAACATTGAAAAAGGAACTTTATTTTACTGAACATTAGGTTAAATAGTTTATTTTATTTTATTTTACTTTTAAGTTTTTTTAGTGTTAGTTTTCATTTTTTCCCAATTATATATGTCCGAGTTGTTTTCAAATATTAAGTGCAAGTTTTTATGATCATGTTTTTGGAATGTTACTTAGTTTTAAGCAATACCCATTGTTTTACACATGTGAATGTACGAGTGATATTCTGTGATTGATCTAAATAAATAAAAAAAAAAAAAAAAAAAAAAAAAATACCTAAATACAGAGTTTCTCATATTATCACGTGATCGTGGGCCATGCAGGTAATACCGCAGGGAAAAACTATTTTTAAATAAATTTAACCCAAGACGTAAAAGTGGAGCTGTCGCATAACACTTGGGAACATTCAACAGAAACAGGTTCTATAGGTGGCAGCTGTCAATAATTAAGACTTCCTGTGTACAAGGCTTCGAAGTCACGCCTACCATCCTCGCGGCAAGTGTTTTACTGAGTTGTAGTATTAAAATCTATTAATAAGCACCCGTACAACGAATACGGAAAAAATGTCACCATGTTTTTAACATTCATATTTTTCAAAGCCTACTTATGGTACAAAGTCCACAAGTAAGTAGACAGTAGCCAAGATATGTACTTGATTTAAATTAATTATCGCAGTATCACAAATAACAGGGGTTCCGTAATAAATTTGTGGAAAATTTTGAAATTGTGTTATATAACTAAGATGGACTATAGATTTGTTTTTGTTAACATAAAAGTTTTATTTCACTTAGTTTTTAATTACTTTAGGACAGATATACAAATATGTGCACCGAATATTCCAGAAGACCTATGCTAATGAATAAAAGCAGTCATTCTGGAATACATGTCGTATGTGCGTATGATGACATGTGAATAAAATGGTATACTGCGAACAATATGAATATGGCCAATGCTAAATTACTATATTATATTATAACCATATTTCTTTTAAGATGACATATTTGAATTCGTTATATATTTTGAACGGAATGTCCGATTTTAATAATTTTAATAGTATTTCACAGGTATTGAAACGGTCTTTAATATAATATTGAATAGGATGAGGATTAATACAGAGGTATGAATAATACGGTTTGAATATTGGTGGCACTTTTATTATTAATACGATCTATAATATTAAGGAACATTTTTTTGTTACAAACATACATACATACATACTTACATACAAAAACACAAATGTGTCCTCTTTATAAAATAGTCTTTGAAACACTAACTTTCAAAATTTGGTTTTTAAACTTGACTCTTTTTACGTAGGGGCCGTCCATGTATATACCAAAACCTCGCAATATTGTCTGACTAATGAACGAATAACTATTACAATAAAGTATAACTATAACATAGAACCCTTAATCCTGTAATAGCTAGATGCATTATATAATTTTGACAGACATACGAGCTGACGGGTTACCTGATGGTAAGTGATCACCGCTGTCCATAGACACTTGAAGTGGCGATGTGTCGCTATCGAAATGGAACAGGTGAGAGTTTAATTGCATATTGTAGTCTTGAGGTAACACCATTGGTGAAAGTAAATAATAATTTAACAATATCAAAAGGAACCCCAAAAACATTGTTTTAATTAGCCGAGATTCTTTTGACCACAGTATTACAATTAGTCTTTCGTTTCCACCGAAATAAAACAAAGCCATTACAGTTGCTTTGAGTTATTATTCAAAAGTTCTTATACAATCAAACATTGACTGTGACGGTTTATAATAAATCATTTTGAAGCAAAACAATTGAGCGCACATTGAATTATTGCTCGGACATCGACAGCTGCACGAGCCGCTACAAAAGTTCTTTCGCATTTGTTAATACTAGATTTATATGTATACTGTAAACTAGTCGTTTATAGTTAAGTTTTATAAGTGGCGAGGGTGAACGACCTAAACAAATAATAGCTTTTTGTTAAACTATAGATAGTTGGACAATACTGATAGCTTTGAAATGTTGGGAGTTATTGCGTAATATAGTGGGAACACTAAAAAATACTAAAAGACAAACTACTGCAGTATTACAAAATGATACGTAAAGCGAGGTAACTTTAACGAACGGAATATATTTGTAAATATAATACTCCAAATCGCCTCTTGTTGTAGTTGTTTTAAAAAGAAATAGTGTTAATAGCATATCTTATATCATATGTCAATCTTATTAGAAAACAACACCAACTCACATTAACTAACAACGTTCTTTCTCTCCACTATTTATATATACACAACTTGCACCATAGTAAAAATAACTTCACTATTGGAATTTATATTACACCAAGAGTTAGCTATATATGCTATATTCACAAAATTGTTCTGTTCGTTAAAGTTACCTCGTATTGCATAACATTTCGTAATATTGCACAACGTTTTTTGATATATTCAGGTGTTGCCATTATATTACTCAATACCTGCCAATATTTCAGACCTATCAGTATTGTCACCCAGCTATCTGTAGTTTAACGTTTTTTATCAGTTCTTCAAAAGCGGTGGTATTAAGGTTTACGTAAATAAAGAATTTTTGATTTGTATCGATCCAGAAGGAGATTAACAATCCCTTACGCGCTTTGGCAGATCATAATCTATTTCCTTATGCTATATTATTCAGCCTTGGTTAATTGGTATGGGATTCCCTTGTGGACGCTTCATATATAGAAATCCCTTTCGGTAATTGTTATTTTAATAATTAATACTTGTTAGCAATTAGTGTCCAATGGGGACGTGTAAATGTGACATCAATTTTTGGTATTTTTATAATTCATACGTATTAGTTTTAATTATATAATACTTTTTAGATTTACCCTAATGATACTAGTATTGATAGAATATTTAAGTGTAATTCCTGCTTTTGGAACATGACCTTATTTATTTGAAATGATATGGCTGATCAAATTTTTTAAGAACTTTATTTGTCAAATATATATCTACTGTCAACTGGTATCTACGGTCCGTACGTTTGGTAATGGCATTTGATTCGATTAATAACTAATCAATATTTTCCAATCTACATTAAACTTTCTTTCTGACAGTATTAGATCATACATTAATTAAATTTGCCTGTATCTAATTACGACAGACGCTTTTTAGATTTTTTATTACAAGTTTATATCCAGAATTAGTTAACCTTGCTATGAAAGGATACAGTTTAGGTTGAAACTTGTTAAGTTAATCTAAAGAAACCGGTTTAAGGCACATCGATCGGATCTTTTACAAGGCTTTGAAATATATAGGTTGAAACAAATTTTGTTTTACTTACATGAAAAAGATTAAGGTCGTAATCAGATCGTAATTTCCTCGCACAATATTTAAAATCTCATTGTTATTCTAAAAACTAAAGTAGAAGCCCATTACATCCCACTGCTAGGCACAGACGTATTCACTCACGGGAGAGTGGGTTTTTTTAGAGCATAGATCCACTACGCTGCTCCATTGCGGGTTGGCAGGCACAGTACTCTATTTTTTCATAGGCCGATGGGACGGCCATTCGGTACGACCCGAGTGAGATCAAATACTAAGAATATTTTAAGTGAAACTTCAATAGCGATTTTTAATCCAGGAAACCTGTCTGTACCCGAATAAGCTGAACACTAGACCATTGAAGCAGTTCTTATTGGCGCATAAATAAATTAATAATTTTGGTACCATAAAGCAGTAATACATTAAAATAACATTGAAGACAACATAACTAATTAAAATTCAATATAAATAAGCAATCATAACACCGAATATAGCAAGTAAGCAGTAAAGCTATGACATAGGAACTGTACAATGGCAGCTGCTTCACAGGTGTTAGCATGTAACAAAATACCTGCAATGCCTATACAATTACTACTATTTCATAAAAACTTATCTAGTATACGTGTATATTTGATTAGGTCTTCGATTTAACTTTGCCTTACATATACAAAACAATAATACTACTATCATTAGAACAATCAATACCACGAACTACATAAAGTCATTACATAGTAATAAGTAGAAACCTTTAAACCTTTTATATGGGCTTTCAATAGATTGGCTTTTTTGCACAATAAATTTTAATTAATGTTTGCTAAAACTATATTTACACCAAGTGTCATCCACTAGAAATTAAAAAAGATTTATTAATGATTGCAACTTTGAACTAGATAACGATAGTGTAAGGTAAATTGTAGGAATATAATTAAAGCTTTACATAAAGATGATGTATAACAAAAACTAGAATACCTTAACCTTTATTACATATACATATATTGCAATACAAATGATTGAATATCGGTATAAAAATATTAGAGCGAATTTAGAAAATTGTATTTTCTAATTTGTCTGAATCTGGTCTGGTGGTAGGCTTCGACCGTGGCTAGTTACCACCCTACCAGCAAAGACGTACCGCCAAAACAAAGAGATTTGTGTTCCGGTACGATGCTGTGTAGAAACCGTAAGGGTATATCGCCTCTTATCCAGATTAGCGCGCTTCCAACTTAGACTTTATCATCACTTACCATCAGGTGAGATCACAGTCAAGCACCAAACTGTCAGCAATAAAAAAAACTGAACGAAAGCTTTCTATTTACTGCATCGATTAATATGAATGACTGTCATATGTGTTTCCGTTTCTAACTATAACATTACCTGTTGCAATTTCCTTTGAAGCTTTCATTTTTTTTAGGCTCCGATGGCTTAATTATTAGAAGTGTCGATTGTAAATAAAAGTTGTGACAATGAACGACGTGGTTTCTAAGATACGACGGGATAATTCCTCTTTTCTATATCCAAAAAATTCATAGCGAATAATGTCGTAGTTAGATAAGTTAATACAATATTAACCCTCATTGTGCATTCAAACTCTGGTCTCAACTACAATTAAAAAGGCAAGGATGGTTTATAATTACGTTAGGAGGAGCACAAATAATCTTTCAGGTTTTATTAAAAAAAAAAACGTAAGTCGCGGGCTCTTGGTCCATAGGAATAAATGAAGGTGGAAATTTATGGAGAATAATAACTTATGCATTTCGAAATGATTACTAAGTTATCAGTCAATAAATTTTTACGTCTTTGTTTTCGACCCGGTGTTTCCATCATTTCATATTTATGAGCATGACCTTCCGCCGCGACGTCGTCGGTTTGAAAAATCTTTTTTTATCCAGAGATGTGTTTGCTTTTTTTACAGAGAATAGTACGAATACAAACAAAGTTTGACAACCTTTTAGTATCTCCTTGAATAGTTTTAATCTATATATCATAAATCTATAAATCGAGTGTTTCTATCAAACTAACACAAAAGTTTACAACAGGATTATACTGTTAAGTAAGTCTACTTTTATTAATATTATTTGAAATCAACGATTGATTTCATCACATATGCTGACAACTAAACCATTTGTTACTCGATTTCAATTCCAAAAAACTGAAAAGCTCGCACATAGTTACATAAATCCCAACTCCAATGAACATTCACTCCCAGGCCCATTCACAAAAAAATACTCATACCTACCATAATTATTTGTGAAATATTTTCTTAGTCCTAGGAACATCTCCCTCTCTCTCTCTCTCTCACAGACACACACACACACACACAGATATGTTTTTAAGATACCAATATACTGTTCCTTTAAATAAATAAGTAATAACAAAATACAGATAACAAAAACATAGAGAAGGAGTTATTAGTTTATACGGAGTATAAACTAGCCTGATTCTGTAAAATAGTATAAAATAGTTTCTATAAAACAGTAGAGACAGTCATCCATTTTTATCGATGGACTCACCATCGATAAAAATACGTTAAAAACTTCTTTAAAAAAATGTATGCACAATATCGATTCATTAAATTGGTCTTCCGTAGATATAACACGTACAAATTATTAGAGATCATATACTTTACAACCTGCATTAGAAATTTACAATTTCACGGGAAATTCTCCACGGAGCCATGATCGATTACAGTGTAGCTGCTGTAAAATACATACGTTAAATTATATAATGCCTATGCATATATTATATAACCATAGCAACGAAGTGTATGTACATTAAACAAATTTTTCAATTATTGTTACATATATCTTGTTAAAATTTCCAAATAATTCATAAGTTCAAATACATTTATTTTTCACTTGTAAAGGATGACATTTGATATAAATAGAGATTTTATTAATTATTTATAAATTTATTTAATTAAATAATGACTTTAAGAACCCTCTAGGTAAAACTTGAAAGCACTGTAAAGCTCCATATGTTATGAAATTAATATAACATACTGAAAGCTGTAAGAAAAGGTTCAAAGGTTTATAAACGTGGTAAAGAGATATAGAAGTTTTTGCAAAATGGCGCTAGTAATTAAAAACGCACTTTTTCCTGGACCTAGTTTATAAATAAAGTAATGTTTCCCAAATAAATATAAGTATCATAATCGTCAGGCAATCTATGATACCTACACTTATTTTGAAATTTTAAACATGTAGTTCTAGACACCTGATTATACAAAATTAAAAAAGATGGCAAAACGATAAAACATGATAAGCTAAAATAATTTATATTTAAAATTAAAAATTATTTATTCAAGAAGCCTTTTAATACGTTAAATTATTCTCATATAACTACCAAATTAATAATATTCTCATATAACTACCAAAGTTGACTTGAAATCTAAAGCTGTGAGGGTACTCAGAAAAACATGTTTTTTAAAATCTTATTATGATTTTTTAAATTAGTCCTTTTTTATATAAGACGCATTACAAATTACCGGATCGGAGAATGAATCTGCGAGTATTCGACGTATCCTAGAGTCGACGTGTAATAAAAAGCCGTCGGTCCTGCGCCTGATCTCTCTCCGGTCGTGTCGGATTCCCGTCACATTGGACTATGAAAGTAAAGGAAAAGAGAGTGCACTTGTGTACTATGCCTGCCAATCCGTAATGGAGCAGCATGGTGAGTGTATGCTCTAAAAACCCTGTCTCCTATAAGCGAGGATGCCTATGCCCAGCAGTGGGCCGTTAATGGGCTGCTACCTGCCTTACCCTGCCTTTATTATTTTACTACCTCAGAGCCATCAGTGTTATCTACCAAAAGTCTAACACTTATTCACACTTCTTCATTAGACACAATACCACTAGTGTCCATAACGCAACGCCTACTCGTTCCGAATAATCTAAGTGCACAAAAGCAAACGATCATTCTAACGCCAAAATAAGATCTTTTAAGGTCAAATTTGAAACGATAGATTATAGACAACGTATCTGCAATCGTTTTTTTTTTGGCACACGCCACATAATCTGTACATCAATAGGTCATTCAACCGTATTAAAATCGAGATAAATCTCAAACGTCCGATTCGTAGACAGCGGAGGTCCTCAACACGCTTCAAGGATTTTCAAAACTACCTCGTTAACAAATTGACAGTCATTATGATTTTCATTTATAGGCTATTCACTCCGTCTGTAGTCAGTAGAATATATAAAAAAAATATAATTTGTTTCTTATAAAAACATCGATAAATTGCCTATCAAGCTTATGGCCTCGAGTACAATATCTCTTTTGAATAATGATATATTATTTTTTTAAATGAGAGTATATAATTACCCAGCTTATTATTTGTGAATGTGTATGTGTTTGTATTTGCCTAATTGGGAATGAAAGCTTTTTACATTGTTAGTAATTCCATTGATACTGTGTGCCCCATTATCGGTAATTAATTTTATTTATTTACTAGTAATGCCCTGCGGTTTCACCCGCGTAGATACCGATCTCGTTGTAGTGGAAAGTCTACAAGTCGGACTAGAGATTTATTTTTGTTAATATAAAAGTTTTATTTCACTTAGTTTTTAATTACTTACTTTCATCTTCTTCTGTCTGACATTAGTCAATTTAAAAATACAAGTATTAAAATATTTTTTAAATCGATCCAGTAATTTTTAGGTTGAATATTATAAATCGATAAAAAAATAGACACAACAATTGAAAATGTAAAACTTTTTCTATAATATCAGAGAAGAGATTTATTTGTAATATTATATTGTCTCAGAACTTTCCTATACACAACATTAAAATGTACAACAGTAGTTATAGTGGCATAACTACAGTAGTTGGCCACTTTTTGTAGATATTAATACTTACTATAATATTGTACCACGTTTTTTATTCTATGATCAATAGTTATCTAATTTTATGGTTCTCACCTTGGTTACATTAATCCGTTTTTATATGGGATCGCTATTTTTGAGAAAGTAATAGCCTATGTCGCTTAGTGAAAATGCAGCTATCTTATGGAGAAAAAATTTTAGAAATCGGTCCAATAGTTTTTGTGTGAAAACATTACTCTCATACATACAAAAACACAAATGTTTCCTCTTTATAATATTAGTTTACATTAAAAGTTTACCAACAAACTTCTAAGATAGAAAAAATTTAAACACAAAGACTTAGTTTCTGTATAAACACAGTGTGCTCTAACTTAATAGTAATATTTTTAGTGTTGAGAGTTACTCGCATTGTTAAAGGAGTATTTAGAAAACAGAATTTTCTAATTTACCCGAGTCTGAACTGGTAGGAAGCTTCGGCCGCGTCTAGTTACCCCACTACCAGCAAAGACGTACCGCCAAGCAAGAGATTTGTGTTCCGGTACGATACTGTGTAGAAACAATAAGAGGTAAATTGTCTCATACTTTAGATTGTATCATCACTCACCATCAAGGGAGATCATAATCAAGCACTAAACTGTCAGCAATAGAAAAAATTATAACTACCGTACCATTATTTATACTGCTTTTACCATGCTTCTTAGATGCCACTTTCTCATAAAGCACCAGCTTAAAATAATACTGCCATTCTTTCTAGTATCGTATCGTAAATGGCTTAAAGCTTAACGGAAATGTTTCAAATCAGAGATCTTGTGGTTTCAAATCAGATATCCGGGATAACCATTGACTCATTTGTTCGTTATTGATATATAAAAAAAGTTTAACTTTTTATTATTGTTCACCGTTACATACAACTTTTGTTGTTGTTCAATTTGTGCTATTAGTTCACATACTCCCTATGTTTTTATACTTTGTATTATGATAAATTACATCTATCTGAAAGCATAAGAAAAAGTTGAAGGCGTCATTCTAATGAGATAAGGTTCATTATTGGAATAATATAATTTTTTTCCTATTACTTGTTTATATTAAGTAAGGAAAGGTAAGCAGCAGCCCATTAACGTTCCACAACTGGGCACAGGCCTCCTCACACATAGGAGGTATGTTGTTTATAGTATAAATTTGTAATCAATTAAAAGGTTATTAAATACGTTTAACAATAGTTCTGTTTTATGTTAATCGTAAAATATACACGGTCGGGTCCTTTAATATTAAAAAAAAAGAACAAGAGAAATTAAAAACACTTCAGTGCTATAAATCAATCCGAACTTTGCTTGTTATAGTTTACGCGTGGATATATTTCACAAGTTCAGTCAAAGAAAATCCGCTTGTGGTCATGTGAAAGTCGTATTAACTTCAACGACAATAGAACTAACCACAAGTTTTCTCGTGGCTTTGTATTTAGACGTATTGATTTGATTATAAGTATCATTAAACATACTGTAGTGTACTTTCTAATTTTATCAAACTACCTCATGGGTTCGAGTCTCCAATAAGGCGAATTAAAAAGTGATATTGAGTTTTCTATTAAGCAATTCTGTGAATCTGCCTAAAGTTGGGAAATTGGCGATGTGCTGCAACCTGTGATGTGCCCTGGAGCCGTCGGTCCTGGGACCAATCCCTCTCTGGTCTCTGGATTGCCGTCCCATCGGACTATGAGATTGAATGAATAGAGAGTGCGCCTGTGTTTGCACACTTATACACTATCATATCTTTTGAGCAAATATTTAATCTCTGCATACGATTGGCCGGAGTCGATTATAATGTTATGTTATACGTCGTATAACTTAAATGTTTTAAAAATAATCGTTATAGTTCAATGAGGTAGGCAACTAATTCAAGGGACATTTTTTGCCACCGATAACGGAATTGCCAACATTTATGTATAGTAGTAAAAGTTGGGTATGGCAGAAGAAGCATAAAATTAAAATAAATACAGAAGAGAAAAGAACGTTGAGAAGTGTGATTGGATTTTAACTGAGTGACAATGTAAGAAGTAGAGTGACAAGAGAACGTTGTGGTATAAAAGAAGATGTAGTGACTAAAATTGAGAAAGGTATGTATAGATGGTTTGGGCACGTAGTGAGAGTAAATGAAAGGATACTGATAAAAAGGATTTATGAATCCAGAGTAAATGCAAAAATTGGAAGAGGAAGATCACGTTCTTGAACCAAATCAAGAACATTTTAAATAAGGGCCATGGATAATCAAGGAAAGTGACAAGTGGAAGAACGTGGTCTGTGCCTACCCTATGGAAATGAGTCGTGATGCTATGTATGTATGTATGTATAACGGAAAGCTCTTGATTACCCCACCCCCCATTTCTATGTCTATATAAGCTGAACGGAAAAAATCCATTCTAACAATGCAAAGGTACAATACTCTAAAATAGTCAATTCATTTCTTTTATGATCGAATGTACCATATTATAAGTCGCACAATTACAACAGCGGAGTTGTCATATAACTATCACACCATTAATAACAATCTACTGTTGCATCTACATTAATAAAGAAAAGACGTATGGACAAACAGATGATAAGCTCGGCGCCAACGTGATCCTATTACTTTCAAGTAGTTTAAGTCTTTGAAGTGATTACGTATAAAACAACATATTCGTACGTCAGTTTATTTCTATTTGTACACTGCGAATAATATTAAGTTCATATATTCTTCAATTTAAAAGTAGATATTGAGTTTTCTATTAAAATTTTCTCAATATTTGGAAGTTGGAAAGTTAGCGGTGTGCTCCACCTTCATGCCTCACAGAGCAAGTTAGGCCGTCGGTCCTGCGCCTATTTTTTGGCATAATTTACGCGTAATATTGTTATACTAAGATGAGTTTATTTATGAGTTTTAACATTTATATATGTATATAAATAAAACGAAATAAATAATATTGGAGTGACTATTATTAATTTTAAATGAACAGTTATCTGTTTGTTCCGGCTAGTCTCTGACACTGCTCAACCGTTTTTGACTCGACTTTCACGGGCAGGCAGCTGATATTTGAATTAGTAACTACAATTAGAAGGAAAGCATGTGGAATTAAATGTCGCGAAGAACTGCTAGTTTATAAATATATACCTTTTCTTTTCAGGTCATTTATTTAACAAAATATTGACGGCATTCAAACATGGTAAGTTATATTATAGTCGTAGTAATTTCTGTTTAAATATTCTTTAAAATTATAATAAAAGAAAACATTGTAAACGTCACATTTGTAGGACGACTACACTCTTAGTCCCTAATGCATAGTTTTTCTTTATAAGTGCTTTCATATTTTAAAACGTCCTCTTCACTTATAACAGGTTGAATGTTTTATCCGCTTATTAATTTTAAAGGCATTGTATTCTTTAGAATAAAAAGTATTTTATTATTGTAACGAGTTTTACAGTACTTATATACATTTGAAGCTTTTATTGTTTACTAGCTAAAAACATTATTTATACAAAGCAGGCGTTAAAAGTTTATGAATATAATACTCCATATATAATGTATTTAATATATTGTTTTATATACTTAAAATACATCCATAATTACGCTTTCTAAAGTTCAGTCTTTCCTCTTTAGCAAGCGAAGAATCTAAGATAAAGAAGAAAACACCTATCAAGATTTTCAAGTTATATAACATTTTTTTTAAAGTGTAAGAACATTTTTTATTAATTCTAGTACTCCTTTGATCGAATTTATCAACACCAACAGTGTTGTACGCTTCTCTTAAAGGGTAACAATCAGATATATCTCAATAATTTACTTTAGCCAGCTTTTAAGTAAATCCTAAGTTACGTCGAGATGTCAAGTTATTTTTAATATTGGACCTGGCATTAATATTTGGATGCTAATCTAATTCTATTTAATAGGTTTTAACAATTCATCTCTCTATTTACATTGTAGTACAGGAAACAAGTATCAAAGAATTATTTATATTATGTCTTGCTGAAGTAAGCCTACAATGTTTATGATCTCAAATGAATCCCATACCGGTTTTTATTTTAAATATATACGAATATAGTACTTTGTTTACTTGTAATTAAACCTGCTTCTTAATACAAAATATCGAGGGAATTCAATTCAGATTGTGTAATAGATATCTCGAGTAAGCCCATACAAACAAAGCGATCTGACCTGTTTTCGTATCTAATGAGGCCTCTATCTCAGCTTATTTTTAACGCGGACTGTGACATTTTCAACTCGCCCTTATTTTTGCACTTCGCATATTGCTTTTTTTAAAGGTAACCTTGTGAGGTGTCTAAAAATGGCACAAATGTGTCTATGAATATTGGCCAATGGCGAATGGAAACAGAACGACCAAAAAAGTTAAAATTTTCGTGCATAAGAAAACTGCTTTTCTATTATAATTGCGAAATCTTATTGAAACAGAGCATATATACTAATGGTTTAATCAATCTCAGAGCTACGTAACTTCTTAAACTCATAATGTACTTTTAGGTGAGGTTTAAAGTTGACAATATACAATTGTTGACAAGTAGTAATAGCAGCCCTTTAACGTCTCACTGCTGGGCACAGGCCTACTCACTCCGAGGAGCGAGGGTTTTTAGAGCATAGACCCATCACGCTGCTCCACTGCGGATTGGCAGGCATAATACACAAGTGCACTCTCTATTCCTTCACTCTCACAGTCCGATGTGACGGGAATCCGAGACGACCGAAGAGACAGGCGGAGGACCGACGGTTTATCGTGCTCACCGAGGCACGGGGGTGGATAAAATCGCCAACTTCCCAACTTCGGGTAAATATTGAGAAAATCTTAATAGAAAACTCAAAATTGATTTTTGAATTGGTCCGACCCGGGCCTCGAACCCAGGACCTCATGTCTGTGGCCGAACATGCTAACCTCTAGACCAGTTTTGACAAGTATTATTATAATCAATTAAGTAAATAATGAATTAGCATTTCATATAATGATAACATCAAGGCGCATCCACTAAAAGTTTTAAAAAATGTGTTTGAACTTGAGTAGATTAAGAAAATATTGAATTCTTAACGATTCAAAATTTTAACAAGATATATATCTACAGGTAACGTGTGCAATTATAGCAGGAATTGAAATAATTATATTTGAGATTTATATTACATTTCAATTAGCGCATTGAGCGTGTCTATATTTTAAGAAAATATAGTAAGTTATGCTTACAAGTCATAGCTATCGAGGATGTTATTGTGGATCTATCATATAAAAGAAGAAATATCATATCACCAGGATTTTCGACGATAGCTCACATGCGGCTTGA
Source organism: Elymnias hypermnestra (assembly GCA_015832385.1). Taxonomy (NCBI): domain Eukaryota; kingdom Metazoa; phylum Arthropoda; class Insecta; order Lepidoptera; family Nymphalidae; genus Elymnias; species Elymnias hypermnestra. The sequence goes on from JACTOM010000056.1 coordinate 1,004,671, forward strand.
TTTTCTTCGACACTGCGAACAATTGTCGTTACATTTCAACCAATTTACACAAAAAGTTGACAAATAATATGGAAAACCCTTCTCAATTATCACTTGATCTATTGGAGAAAACCGCTTGAAAATCCCTTCAGTAGTTTATTGCAAATAGCCAAAAAGAAACACCTCCAACATTAGCAAATTAATTTAAAACCTGTAAATTCTTTCTACAGTCATTGAAAAATTCTTGATTTCAAGGATATAATAATGCAAGAATCTTTTTAAATTGCTCCAGTAATTGTTAGCTTGATAAAAATAAAAGTAATATAGGTATATCGGTGGGTATCATTGGTATCTTCGGGATATGAGCTACCTCACCAGTTGCAAGCCCAGTTATAAGGGTCGCTATAATTATCTATAGATAGACATTTTTAAATTCGTTATATCTTTTGAATGGAGTGTGTGATTCACCGAGCGCTGGGGTGGCGGCCATTACTGGTTCGGATTTCATAGAGTGCGCACGCGCCCACGTGTTCTGGTGGAATGTTTTAAATCTAGTTACTATTTATTAATTATCAAAAGTGTTGATTTATTATAGTAAAATTAATAAAGAAGGAACTAATTGCCTCGTGGAATATTTTAATGAAATATCCGACGTTGATCTCCTCGCCCGACTACCCACATTATGGCAAATAAAACCCAAGATCGTAATGCCACAACCAGAGGATGGGCCTTTACGAAAATAAGTAAACGTTGAATATAAAAACACAAATATTTCCTCTTTAGATATGTATGCCATCAACATATAAAATCTTAACAATATGGAGTAATTGATGTCTATGCTGGTACCTTATTATCATGTCTTGTTAACTATAAACTGGCAGCGAGATAATGGCACTTTTATTATGTGCGATAATAAACACACGCCATTATATTAAACATACATTAAGGTCAACCGTACATTACCAAGGAGGATAGTGAACTAACATGACCTTGGACACGGTGTTTTTCATTAAAGTTTTACTTCAACACAACGTTCGTAAATTATTGTGATTGCAATGATATTTTGACGGCCTCGCTAGTGCAATGATTCGAGTACTCGCTTTGCTAGGAAATATCCTAGGTTCGATTCTCAGAAGGGTAAATTAAGTAAATTGCTTATTCTAATATGTCTGTTTAGTTACAACCCATGGTGAATTGTTAGTACTACGACAAGCCGCCAAGCAAAAAGTTTGTCTTTTATGATGCCTTTAGAAGCGATAAGATGTAAATCACCTGTTACCAGATTAGCGTGGTATGATGTTAGACTGTATCATCATTAACCATCAGATAAGAGGCAATAAAGCAATAACTTGACAGAAATAAAAAGTATATTATAAAAAAGTGTGGTTCAAGTTTTTCAGTTTCAATTCCAGTTCAAATAGATACGGCATTGAGTTTGATAAAACTTGCATCTCAAAGTACCCTCTCTTTTTTACGTGTAAATAGTTATATTACACGTAAAAAAGAGAGGGTACTTTCTGTGCGCAATGTGCCACGAAAGCGAATATTATAAAAAAGTAAAATAAAAAAAGCCTTGAGTTTGTGTGTGTATATTTCTTAGACAATTATTACATTAATTTAAATGATTCATCATATACATACACCAGGTATTGCTAACACTTACTGTTGCAAATACTTCTGGAACTTCGATACGTGTATAAAAACTTGATCTTTTGTCTCTACACTAGTCTACCCCACAAAACATGATCACCATCCAAGTAGGCTTAACGAGCTCTTTTGAATCGTCGTTTTTCCGTTGTTAATAAATCTACCATCAATTATAAGGGTTGATTACACCGAAAAGTTACCGACAAGAAACTCAGTAGTTACGCTTTTAACCACAGTTTTAACACTAATGACATTTTACATATCAATTGACTAAACCAACATGATATGAAGCTGAATTCATATCATATATGTCATTGTAATATTCCTCGTTTTAAGAGTAAAAAAATTAAGGTAAGTCTAAGATTGAATGTGGTGTTTTATTAGCACATGATTCAATTCAAATTTCAAAGCAATAGTTAAATTAGTGCTTTACAGTTTACACGATTTCGAACCAATAATTTTAGGCCTTTACGATATAGGTTTTATAGATTATAAACCGCTATTAATACTTCATGCAATCCAATAGTAAATTACAGTACGGTATATACATGGGGCGTTGAATTAGGCCATTCTACTATTTCTGTTCGTCAAAATGTCATGCCACGGTTGCGCAAACGCACGAGTGGTTACGACATGAGAACTGGCTGAAAAAAATATCGTAGCCACCAAAGTGGAGACGTTATGTATCTATTATCTATACATAACTCTAAAAATGCTTCTACCTTTGTCCATTGAAGGCTTTGAAACCATCTAAACGATGTGCCACAAAGTGAAACAAATATTATTGTAGCCCACAAACTCAATCTCCTGTCACGATGTTTTCAAACCTTCAAATTTTCCCACAATTCAACGGAAACCAGAACTTCGAGAGCGACACGACAAAGAAGAGGTAGTTAATATTGTATATCTATTAATAATATTATAAATTAGATGTATAAACACCAACTGTGTATAGTAGCATCTCTCCATCATAACCTCTTACGACAAAAACTTGCCACGATCCTTGCATATCTCCTTCGCTTCTTTCATTCTCATTAAAGGTGTTATACAAGTTCGTCGGTTTAGAGTAATCTTGCCTTGGCCCTTATTTAAAATGTCCTGGATTTGGTCCTGAAACGCTCGCCTTGGTCTTCCCCTTCCAACTTTCGCATTCACTCTTGACTCATAAATCCTTTTTGTCAGTCTCCTTTCATTCATTCTCTCTACATGCCCAAACCATCGAAGCATACCTTTCTCAATTTTAGTCACTACGTCTTCTTTTACACCACAACGTTCTCTTATCAAACTATTTCTTACTCTGTCACTCAGTTTTAATCCACTCATGCTTGTAAACGCTCTCATCTCTACCGCATTTATTTTACTTTTGTGATTCTTCTGCCATACCCATCTTTCTCTACCATTCATAAATGTTGGCACCAACACTCTTCCATGCACAACTAGTCTGGGCATTTGAGACACTATCAGGCCATTCATAAAGGATTTTTATTATTACTACTTAAATTATTATAGCTTACTTTAATGTGTATAAGCTATTAGATTGCGATGTATCATTAAAAACCGTGCAATAGCTTTTGCACGAGAGCATATTAAACCAATTTACCCATTCACACTTAGAAAATCATAATGACCTAATGGAAATGGACATGTTGATTCTTGTAAAGACACCCGAGTCCATCACCACTTAGTTTGTCTATCTAAAGAAAAACTCACGTGCTTGTTTGTTCTTTTAAAATCGTGAGGAAACATGCATGTACACGGAGATAAAATTGGGGATAAGTGTAACCTACAAAGCCGCGGTATATCTGCGTGATGGGTCTATGCTGTAAACCGTTCTTTGAATGAGTACACCTGTGCCCAAACTTGACGAGGTTAAAAGGCTGTTCCTTACTTTACTCACCAATTCTCAAAAAAACTCGCTATTTATTATAGGGTTATAAAATACCCGTGCCTGTAATTATATAAAACAAAATTGGACGGTATTTACAGTTAACAATTGCTACTATACCCTATAATAAACTTGTGATCAAAGTGTGAACGTTTAAGTGTAGACTGAAGAATGTACAGACGCGACAGTCTAGACTCTTAGCCGCTCGAGTGGATATGAGATGAAACCTTGATGATTATACCCTCGTCTGCAGTAAAGTGCACTGCAGAGATACTGCCTTGATCTTCCGGAGTTATGGTGAATCGATGAAAAGCTTTAAAAAATCTATCTAATACGTATATTGCGTACATTGACATTTAGTACAAATCGCTAGCGATAAAGTTGGATTTACCAAAATAAGGTGATGTCTAAAATTTTGGTCATATGTATTACGAAGTAAGGATTCAGGTTAACCGTGATATAGACAACAGATTTTAAACTTTTTATTCATGAAAGTAGCTTCAAACCGCTCCTTTGTAGATCCAATTTTCATAATAGGGACCAGCGAAATTCAAACCGAAATAACTTACGATATGTTTTATCAGTTGCCCAACGTTTGTGTCTCGGTTAATAAAATTACCTGTAAAAGAAACACATTATTAATAAAACAATCTCCATGTAAATAAATCTGTTTAATTTTAAAAATATTAGAAATAACTGTTGAATCCGACAAAATTTTAAAAACAACATTTTAGGTTTAAGCTACTATTTCAATTATACGAAAGACCGTAACTTTAATTTAATTTATAAAAATAAAACAAGACATTTAAACCACAAAATAATAAACCTATAAAAGTCAATTTACACACTTTGAGACTGAAAGCGTGCAAAACTTCTATAAATAGCGAATTATTACAAAACGTTGGTAAAGGTTGGCCGTAGGTTTGGTATTTTAGTGATACGAACTAAATGACAAACTTGGGCCAAACTACACCAACGTTTGGGTCAATGCATGTTAACCGAAATAGTATACGAAGCGGAACGAGTTAATGATGGGCCAAAATCAATCACAAACTCGTTAACTTTTTCACAATACTATAGCAGATAACAACATAAACAAAATAACAATATTGAATATCTACAAGACTTTAAGAAATCATTTAGGATTGGGTATTTATTCCATTCTTACTATTACACTCTTCATATATCTTACAATTTTCAATCGTTGATAAAATGCTTTTACAATCAAATTGAAATACCTTTTATTACACACGTACAAGATGACACTATTTAAAATATTTAATTCATTAGACAAATTTATTTTTGCAATAAATTGAAGATTTCCATCTATTGAAAGCTCACGCAAAACTTTTATGTAACTAGTGTGACAAGTTGAATCAAATTTAATTTTATATTTGTCCCTTGTTTGTTTAAGTTCCTTTCGTTGGTATCTAATTCCGAGTACTAGCTTAACTATCAGCGATCCCAGGTTTGTTAGGCAGGATAAATGTAGTGAATTGTATTATTTTGGAATTTTGGTTTCGGTGTGTATTGATGACTGGCTTCGGCTTTGCCTAGTTACCATCCCACTAGCAAAGACGTGTCGCTGTCATGTAAAATTTTATGTTCCTGTACAATGCTATGCAAACCATTAAGAGATTAATTAGCTCTATCCAGGTTAGCATGCTGCAAGCATCTTTGTCTTATCATAACCTACTATCAGACTACAGTGAATATTAATAACGAAATAGCACCAGGACTAATTAATTAGATATAAAATCTCGACCTTATATTAGTGCAAAACATTGACAAAAAATCACCTTTCGGATTTCACTTCTTGATTACCTCGATGCTTAGCATGCGAATACATGATTCGAGGTCTTAGCTTTTGTTACCGATTAAACCTTTCAGCAAAACTTAACAATTATTTGTCCATACCAAAAACAACAAGTGAGTTTTCCTTGCTTTGTATTTTACCGTTCAAAAGCATAAATAATATATACATTTAAATCAAATTTAATGTTTATCAAATAAATTGTATTCCGTTGAGATGCTTAGTAGAAACCAGTAAGAGTTAAATTATAAACTTTCAGCGTACTACCATTTTAGACTATATCGTCACTTACAATCAAGTCCCATAGTCAAGTCTGACATCTCAATACTATAAAAGCCCTGGAAACTTAGAAAAAGGCAACTTTTCTTCGTTTAAGTTCAAACTTTGGCAAAATTTGTGCCCTTTTTTGTCGATCTTATCATCTTTTGTGTGCAGACAGACGAAGCTAAAAAGAATAATTAGGCTTGTTTTAATCCAAAGCGAAGCGTGGTCATCTTTTTTAGCCGTCCATACAAAACGCCCACACTAACAAACACAAAAGTAAGCTTTATTTGGACAACCGCACCAGCGTTACTCGGTAAACAAACAATCGGTCATGTAGATGATTGATACGCCCTGGACGTGGAATATGAAGGTGCATGATATCCGTTTCCGATTAAGTGACGCACGTGCAAATGGAGAACGTAATGACCTCTCGTTGAAATTAAATCTATAAAATGCATTCGTTCTAACAATAAGTTCGCAAGTGACAATACTTCAAACAATTTTGAAGTGAAACTTCTTTAGGTCCATGAGGGTAAAATTTTTACGGACGAAACGCGTGATTCGCGTCACGTAACTGTACGTAAACGTAAGCGTTTTTAATTCTAGAAGGTTAGGTAGTTTTTATATTTACAAATAACATATGGCATTTTAATTTGCCACTCGTCATTTAATAATTTAATATACTATTTTTCATGAAATATAATATTAAAAATATTTCATAAATCCTCTTTGGCAAATTTGAAATTCAAAAACAAGATTTAATTAATAAATTCTAATATTGACAAAAAAAAGGCATTTTTATATTTACATTTCGTCAACGTTAAGTTTCTAACAAATCTTCCTATTCCTCTCCCTTTAAGTCTCGGAAATCTAACGCTTTGACGGAAATCTAACGCTTTGACGCTTTGACGGCCTCGCTGGCGCAGTGGTGCGAGTATTCGCTTTGCTAGCGGAGGTCCCGGGTTCGATCCCCGGTAGGACGAGTGTAGGAAATTGTATTTTCTAATTTGTCTGAGTCTGGACTGGTGGGAGGCTTCGGCCGTGGCTAGTTACCACCCTACCAGCAAAAACGTACCGCCAAACAAAGAGATTTGTGTTCCGGTACGATGCTGTGTAGAAACCGTAAGGGGTATATCGCCTCTTAACAGATTAGCGCGCTTCCATCTTAGACTGTATCATCACTTACCATCAGGTGAGATCACAGTCAAGCGCTAAACTGTCAGCAATAAAAAAAAAAAAAAATCTAAAGATTTAGATTTGTATAAATATGAGTTTGCCAAAGAAGTTTCACTTCTGATACGTGTACTTTGAACGCACGTATTTTTAACTTTTTTTTGTCAATGCCTACTATTACATCACACTGTCCCTATATAGATCTTTGAGAAGGTTTATTTAAATGTAAAGAAGAAAGATTATTAAAAATGCGTATAAAATCAGCGCTATTGTTTTTAGGCATTCTCTGCCAGGACACTTGAAACAGGATAAGGATAAAATTTATGTTGTAAAAAACTGTACCATCAGTAGAAAGCTCACGTAAAACGTTTAGAGGTTTTTATTTTAATTGCTGACAGGTTAGCGCTTGAATGTATTCACACCTGATTATACAGTCTAAGATGGAAGTGCGTTAATCTGATAACAGGCAATGTATATGTCATGGTTTCTACACAGCATCGTACTGGAACATAAATCTCTTGCTTGGCGGTACCTCTTCGCGGGTTGGGTGGCCGAAGACTCCCACGAGTCTAGAAGAAAACAAATTAGAAAAAGCAATTTCCTAAATTCGCTCCACCAGAATTTGTGTTTTATCTACATTTATGTGTGGTGGTGATGGTTGTACGCAATGGTGTTTAATGATAATGACTTTATATTACTAAAATCGTTATCAATATAAGTTACAGTGAAGATTAAGGTAGAAATGCGATAACCTAGTAACATCTAAAGCAATTTATCGGTATCTAAGAGTGCACTGGACTAATTTGACAGGCAATATATCTTTGTTGTTATGATTTATATACATTGTCTATGGTAATTAGCTGTTTTTTGCGGAATCATAAATGTAATTCTCGATTTAGTGTGAATAAGGAGAAATCCGATAATATCATGTAAATTGAGGAAGCAATCCCTTTGTTGCTGCAATTACTTAGTGATCTATAACGGGCATAGGTAACATCTCTTTGGATTCATAAATAGGTTGCAGAATTGACATTCGGAATCTCCAATGTCATATCTATATTCACAAATAGACTTTGTTAAGTTCTATTATATTCCAGACAAAGCATTGAATTAAAATCATTCAATTCAGTGGGTTTGATTTAGCATATCAATGATTACAGTATCCTATCGTTGTATTGCGGTCAAATGTACAAACGCAAAGCATATCATGCAACATGTTAAAATATATATTTAATATAGGACATAAGGACTCAGAATTTATTAAGTAATTGAAACAAATAACTTATATTAAAACGAGAATACTGTATCGTTGCAGCTTGCAATAATTTTCAGAAACGCAATCTGTTTCTAATTACCCTTACAATTTATATGTTATTTACATATATTGTACTTTGCTCTTAGGCGTGCGATATGGTATCTGTGTTTTGTGGCAAAAGCGGCAATAAACAATTACTTAACCAGATAAATTTCGTTGGACTCGAGTCGTGCCTTCGTGACTGAACGGATGGAATCAACGTTACGGCGATTAAAATTGTGGTTTCCAATGATAAAGCGTTGAATGCAATTTTAATATTTAATACAGTCCAACTAGAGATAGAGGGTATGTTAAAAGTTTACTAAAGTAATACTAAATATTGACTGACATGACATGAATTCATGATGAATTGCAATATTTTGATAGATAGGGAACAAGAGGAAGATGGGAAAGGATTTGTATACTTGTGATCTAAATTTACAAATGATGGAATGAAAGTGATGTAGAAAGGAATATGGTAAATGGTGCTCTGCACGCCTTTATGAATAGCCAGATGGTGTCTCAAAAGGCTAGACTGGCTGTGCATGCTGGAGTGTTAGTGCCAACACTTATGTATGGTAGTGAAAGGTGGGTATGGCAGAAGAATCACAAAAGTAAAATAAATGCGGTAGAGATGAGAGCATTAAGAAGTATGAGTGGATTGAAACTGAGTGACTAAAACTGAGAAAGGTATGGCTAAATTTGGGCACGTAAAGAGAATGAATCAACGGAGACTGACAAAAAGGATTTATAAGTCAAGAGTGAATGGGAAAGTTGGAAGGGGAAGACCAAGGCGAACGTTCCTGGAATTCTAGGACATTTTAAATAAGGGCCAAGTCAAGAGTACTCTAAACCGGCGAATCGTATGAAAGGTTTAATGAGAATGAAAGAAGCAAATGAGATATGCAAGGATCGTGGCAAGTGAAAGGATGTGGTCTCTGCCTACCGCTATGGGAATTAGGCGTGATGTGTATCTGTATAAATCATCGATATTAATATCACAGGGATGAGATTATCGCACTGCAACAAACCGTGCAATTCTATGCAGATAAATTGGATTGGATGTTTTTAATTACAAATAAATTGCTTTGTTTTTCACTCTATTTGTTCCCGCTAATCACTGAAACGGCTGGATTAATTTAGACGGGATTATCACTGGCGAGTAGATGATATTACACGAAGTACTTAAATTAATTTTGTTTAAAAAAAATTCGGGATTACGCGGGTAATGGCTAGTTAAAATAACATCTTATCTTAAAAAGTATGCTTCAATGAAACACATGTTTCAAATATTTATGGCGATCTTGTTGGTTATCATTTCCTACCCGGTTCGATTCCTACCAAGATAAATATAGAAAATTGAATTTTCAAATTTATCTAGGACCGGACTGCTTAAACTATCTTACCAAGTTAGTGTTACCATCCAGTGATGTAATGGTCAATGAAAACCTACATACCTATGCACTTTAAAAACGGTTTTTTATCACTGATTTTTCGTAATATGGATGTATTGATAAGTTACTTGTATATTAATATCTTTACGATACAAAAACTGTCTGACAGCCTCACTGGCACAATGGTGGGAGTACTTGCTTGGCTAGCAGAAATACTGGTTTCGATGCCCGGTAGGGCGTACTTAGGGAACCGCATTGTCTAATTTGTCTGAGTCTGAAATAGTGGGAGGCTTCGGCCGTGACTAGTTATCACCCTACCAGCAAAGACGTATCGCCAAGCAACATATTTGTGTTCCGGTGCGATGCCATGCAGAAACCATAAGAGGTAAATTGCCTCATACCAGATCCTTACGCTTCCATCTTAGACTGTAACATTACTTACTTAGGTGTGATCGCAGTCAAGCGCTTATCTATCAGCAATAAAGAAAAGGGTGCCTTTATAACGTTTCAAATTCAAATTTCAAATAGTTTATTACAATTAATTTCCTAATGCAGCGTGTAGCATATGAATTTGTACATACAACGTAAAATTATAAAATGATTTTAAAAATTAAAAAGTCATGCAATTTTTTTAAATATATTAATGTTATGGCATTTTTGTTTGTCCTCATGTAATGTTATTGTATATTTTTATAGACATAACGCAGATGGTTTTATTAAAAAATGACAATTTATGAACTTGAATCTGAAATTTATCCCTAAAAGAGTTTGAGTTTGTGCGAACAAACAAGTTTTCATTATTTATTCAAATTGAGATAACTTTAAAATATATAAAGATGATAGAACGTTGATATAATTTTGTTTACCTGATACATTAAAATTAACATTGTTATTAATATCTCGATGCAAAAAAATATATGGAGGCGTACGGCCGTAGGCACCGCATTCCATTCCCTATGTCTTAGCCTATATAAGGTTGCATGGTGACATCGCATTGTATCCATAAAGCCACCTTATAACAAAAGATATACTATCGTATTTTTTGGACAATAAGACGAACGAATCTATATCCTGATCATACATATTTTATATTTTTTTCAAAATATCATGTGGGTGTTGTTGGAAATAACATGGTCGACGTTCTAGCCAAAGAGTCCCGTATCGATGGCGAGATTATACTATTAGCCTCATTTGTTTTAGGTAAATTTGTGCATGTCAATACCGATTGTTTTTCTCCCTGGGCCGAGTACTTGGATAAGCGGTCGAGAGGAAGGCATTCGGACATAGGACAATGTAAGCGCAGCCGCTGAAATTCCGTTGGTTTGAATAATGTAAAATTAATGGGACGGACTTAATAATAGCGTTAAGGTTTCGGTCTCATTCCTTCGCGCCCTGTTCTGTATTTAGACTTCCGGATTTTGTTGAATTTAACTATAATTGTAAAAAATTATGTAGCTATTCCTATTATATATATGTAAGAGTATAACTGGCTTAACAAGAACATAGCATCACGCCTCATTCCCATAGGGGTAAGCATACCACGTCCTTCTACTTGCCACGATCCTTGCATATCTCCCTCGCTTTTTTCAGTCTCATTAAACCTTTCATACAAGTTCGTCGGCTTAGAGTACTCTTAACCTGGCCCTTATTTAAAATGTACTAGATTTGGACGCCTTGGTCTTCCCCTTACAACTTTCCCATTCACTCTTGACTCATTAATCCTTTTTATCAGTCTCCTTTCATTCATTCACTCTACGTGCCCAAACCCTGTAATTCTCAATTTTAGTCACTACATCGTTTTTTATACCACAACGTTATATTATCACACTATTTATTTAACTACTAGAAAACTTTACTAAAAAGTTTTCAGAATGTATTCGTATAATATCGATCTTTAAGCTTTCGTGCATGTGTTGGCGCGTGTTTTGTCTTCCGATCTATAAGTAATAAAGTACAATCAAAATACAACGACCTTGAATTGGTAAAAATTCAATTGAATAGAAAACTATTAACTGCAAACATTGACTTTGGCCTTTGCATAATACACAGCCCACAACAGCATAACAAAATAGCAACTATAATACATTTCGTTTATTTCCGAATGTGCCCATCGTTAGTGGTCGACGGTAATACAATAATATTTAGTTACACCAAGGTTGTTGTAATGATTACAATTGCAACCTTCGATTGTCTTAATGCATAAAATTACACTGACAATTGTGCCACCTACTTGTGGTAATTTAAAATTATAAAGAAAAATAAATGCGACACGTGCACGTACATATGCATGTATCTTAGTGGGGTACGACGTAATAAGCGCAATGATAATGTACATATAAAAATCGAGTATTTAATTCCTATGGAAATAACACGCAATATTCTCATTTACTTAACAGGCCAAAATAAAATCTAAGGATATGTGTAGTTAATATATTCAAAGCAATAGGGTAAAGGTAAGTAGCAGCCTATTAACGTCCCACTGCTGGGCACGGGCGTCCTCACTCATAGGAGAGAGGGTTATTACAGCATAGACCCACTGCGCTAATCCAATGCGGGTTGGTAGGCTTGTGTTGGGAGCAATAAGGAATATAGTGAAAAAATGAGAGAACAATCTTTTTCCAACTTCAGGTATAAAAAAATAATGTAATATAATCATACAAAAGATATAGCGGAATTTTTTTTTATTTTTATTGTTTTTTTATTTAATTTTTATTATATATAAATGAAGCCATGAGTAGAAACGTATCAGATGATGAGTGATGGTGATGTAAGCGCTTTCACAGAACATTTTTTTCTTTGTACATGTCACCACACTCTACCATTTCACTTGTCAACGATCTTTCTAATCCTAAAGTTACCTGGAAGAGATCGCTAACTAGCGATAAGGCCGCCTTGTTGTAGTGATCCTTTTTATATTTCCTTTTCCATATGTTATTTTTGTGTTGTATAATAAAACTGTTTTCTCTCTCACACATGTAAATTCACTCTAACTTTATTATTATCTCCAAAATATTACGAAATATTCCGCCTTTTCCGTTTTAAATTCAGACAGTAAAAAAATAACATAAATATTGCACATTTATTTCGATGTCCATTGATTTATATGTGCATCAATTGAGTCGTTCACATCGCGTGATGCTTTCAAAAAATCACAGAAAGAGATCAGGCCAATTAACGGCTCTCCTTTCTTTCGTACGTACTCTGTAATTAAGACAGTTCAGAAATACATCACGCCTACAAATCTACGGATTAAACCGGGTCGCGGTGTAACTGAGCCGAGAATAAATCATGGTTAATATTTTTACGATGACCTCGTAATGGGGCTAAGAGAGTCTATTTAGACATTATGCCTAATGTAGGTGGCTTGTGACGGCCTTGCCTCGTGCTTTGATGCGAATAATCAAAAGGACACGTAAGCCACGACCGCCTGATGACTAGGCTTCAGAGGGAAATAATATAAGCTTATAAAGATATGGAGGAAGAGTCTACAACGCCACTTGCTCCTTGTTATTCTTATTTGTAACTCTAAGGTATTCGAGAAGAAAAGTATAGTTCCAGGCCAGTTCTTTATAGATAACAAGCTAGATCCGAAGAGAATGATCACCTGCAAATTTCGGATACAACATCAGCTATTTCTCAGTTAAAAAGAATTAATTAGAGATGATCAGTCAGATACAGACTTAAGTAGCAAAAGAGAAACCGTATATGAAAATATATGTTATAGAAATTACGAAAACCAGTAAGACAAGACATATAATAAGAACAGATTCCCATTCTGTATATAAACTTCAAGGCAAATAGGTAACAGATAATATATGAAGTACTGAGTATAAAATAAAGTGAAACGAAAGATGTTTGTTAATAAAATAAATATTTGTTGGGCTAAAGAAGCCATCAACAACTCGAGATAAGAGTCTCTTCAAATATTGACATTGGTGACGCAGCAATGAAGACTGACCTACAAAGTAAACGAAACGGAACGTATCGGATGGAATACCGTATTGTAATGTACACCTTTAAGGAAGGTTAAGGTACGCAATAAAAGGCAAAAAAACGAGTTTTAAAGACCTTTTCACTTGGCAATCGACATTAAATTCTATTGAGCACACTAAAGATACTTCAGGATATGACGACTTTATCTAAAGCTACCATTTTAAACTAGACTTAAACATTAAAATTCACAAACTGAAGCCTCTGGTCAAATAGATGTTAAGTGAGCAATATTAACAAAAATTTTTTATATTTATTTTCAGAACCTAATCTATTATGAAGGCTTTGTGATGCGCGTATATCATGCAAATATGTAACATTAACGTGCACTCCGAGGCACGGGGTTGGATCACACCGCCAACTTCCCAACTTCGGGCCAATATTGAGAAAAATTTAATAAAAAACTCAATATACATTTTTTAATTTGTCCGACCCGGGACTCGAACCAAGGACCTCATGTCTGTAGTCGAACATGCTAACCACTATACCAATGAGGCAGTGAGCGCCCGATCCCTCTCCGGTTGTGTCGGATTACCGTCATATGCGACTATGAGAGTGAAGGAATAGAGAGTGCACTTGTGTACAATGCCTGCCAATCCGCAGTGGAGCAGCGTGGTGGGCCTCTGCTCTAAAAACCCTCTCTCATATGAGTGAGGAGGCCTGCGCCCAGCAGTGGGACGTTAATGGGCTGCTACTTACCTTATGTAACATATCTCATATACGATATTGGAATAATTTTTCTGCTCCACTTGTACATAAAGGTAATTTAAGAAATACACTTCTGTCACTATATAAATTTCCTCTAAAGTCATAATGTTTTCAACGCGCTAAAAAAACTAGAACAAAACGGCAAAAGGACAATTAGACGTATGCCAATCAAGTGGAGACCCACTGCCCCTTACTTAGCCTTTACATCACCCCATTTTCAGATTAGTAATTAGGAAATTTTTATTTTAAATATCATTTACATCCCAAAAAGATATTATAAACACTACTGCTAGAATAACAACATCAATGGTATTAAACGAAGTAACTCTCTATATTTGCTGAAATTTATAAAACTTTCCTCCGATTATACAAACGGATTGTGTGGTGTCAAATGAAGTATATTATCTATATCTAAGTAACAGGAAATCATTTCTCTAATATCACTCTTTAATTTGTTATATACAAGACGTTTTCTAAGAGCCAAAAGGTTTGGTATACAATACGATAAAAAGACGACTAGTAGGATATCAACGAAGTCGAGAGCTACAGGTCGTGTAAGCTAGGTCTTAACCCATTTTCAGATATCCTTATATAGATATAATTAGGTGTTTCTTATTGTAAATTTATTTCCCAAAAAGAGGATCTCAACACTGTAGCTAAAATTACTACAACAATAATCTCAACCAACAAAGACTTAACTTTATACATATACTTGCTGGAACTTATAAAAGTTGTCCCCATTTGTAAAAACGGATTATATGGTGTTCAATACCCATCTACCTATCTAATTAACAGCCAATCATTTCTCTAATATCACACTTGCTTGGGTATAAAAACATAAATAATTGCCTCATTGGTCTAGTGGTTAGCATGTTCGACTACAAACATGAGGTCCAGGGTTCAAGTCCCGGGTCGGGCCAATTCAAAATCGATATTGAGTTTTCTATTAAGATTTTCTTAATATTTGCCCGAAGTTGGGAAGTTGGCGATGTGATCCATCCCCGTGCCTCGGAGAGCACGTTAAGCCGTGGGTCCTGCGCCTGATCTCTCTCCGGTCGTGTCGGATTCCCGTCACATCGGACTATGAGAGTGAAGGAATAGAGAGTGCACTTGTGTACTATGCCTGCCAATCCGCAGTGGAGCAGCGTGGTGGGTCTATGCTCTAAAAGCTCTCGCTCCTCGGAGTGATGAGGCCTGTGCCCAGCAGTGGAACGTTAATGCGCTGCTACTTACTTTTACTTTTTTGGGTATAAATAAGACCTTTTCTAAGAGCCAAAAAATGTGGCACCTAATACAATAAATACGATAAAAAGACAAGCCGAGAGTTCCAGATCGCGTAAGATAGGCCTAACTCATTTTCAAATGTTATCATTGAAAAATTAGGTGTGTCTTATTACAAATTTATTTCCGAAAAAGAGAATGTCGACACTACAGTTAAAATTACTACGTTGATAGTCTTAACCAATAACGAAAAATATAAAAAGAATGCACTGGTCTCAACTTTAGCAGTCTTAAAATTATATGTAATTTTTTGCATTAAGAACAGAAGCTAATCCATTTCAAAATCGGAAAACTTTCCTCTAATATCACACTGACTGACTGATTTATACAAGATGTTTTCTAAGAGGCAAAAGGTCTAGCTCAAAATACGGTAAAAGGACAACTAGACGTATGTCAATCAAACCGAGGGCCATAGGTCGTGTGGGCTTGGCATTAACCCACTTTCAGAAGTCAGTGGGAGGCCGTTCTAAATTTAATATTAAAAAAAACGCCAACGTATATTCGCAAGGAGTACACTACGGTTCAAGAATAATTTTCAGCATTGAATTAACCAAACGCGATTGGACGTTAGTGACTAATAACCATAGTTTATTGTGTGGGTGGAAAATGCAGAATGCACGGTGTCCTAAATTCTTTGCTTGACATAGATCTTCATATCTAAATTGTTAAATTGTCATGTCAAAATCTTAAAGACATCTTCATTCAAGTGGTTATAAGTGCTAAAATTGACTCTGGCCTTAACCCATACCATAATAAGAATATCCTTTCTTTTTTGGCCACGTCTTGTCAACTTTAAGATTAGAAATTTAGAGAAATAGTACTTATTCTCAGAGACGTTAGAGATCCAGAAAGAGGTTGCATTAAATCGAGATGGTTAATGTGCTATCTGAAGCATGAGAACGAAACTACATTTTTAAATTTTAGAAAAATATATACCAATTTCAATATTTTTTATCTCTATATTTAATAAATAGAATTTCTTTTTTTAAACTCACATTTAACCCACCATCTTAACCCACACTCTCACTATAGAATTATTCAATCGTTTATGAAGTACTATTTCGTTAATAAACAAGTTCATATATATATTTTTTTAATAATAGTTGTCTTGATGCTAACATAGTTTTAACAATTACTTACATACGGTAGCAATACGATAAATCTTTTATAAAACACTAGCTGAACCCGTGACTTCGTCTACGTGGAATGTTTTTTGGGTAGCATTTTCATTAATTTTGACAAATTGTTTTAGAAATAAGAAACATGTATAACCCCCTCTGCGGGTGGAATTTTGTAAAATCCATTCTCTGCTGACCTCTACTGGGCAAATGAATATTCCTACCTAATTTCAAGTCTTCTACGCCTTATGGTTCCAGAGATATCGTGATGAGTTAAAAATTCCTTTGAAAAGAAAGATATCTGACAAGTGATTTACTTTTACAAATTTTTACATAAAACATGATATATTTATTCACTATACAATACTTTCACGGTGATAATGCGAGACGGTGATAATGGCTTGATAACAGGCATATTTGATTTATGGTGAAAAGATTCACATGAAAGTATACGAGTATTTCAATCCCGATTGAGCTAATAAAAAAAATCCACCCGTTCTCGTCAACTAGTTTCAAACTCTAAATTCCGCCCTTTAAATATAGACATATTTTAAAGTTAAACTAGCTGTACCCCGTGATGTCACACAAGTAGTAACCGATCACTTGGAAATTCGGAAAAATACAATTGTCAATTTAAACAATTGTTATATCTTCTTTTGGATTTGGTCAATCACTTATAAACGTGGTGAAGGATTATATGTATATAAAAAGGTGCAAAAATTAAAGGTTATATTGAAGAAAGAAAGAAAGAATCATCAAAGCCAATTGAATTACATAAATATTAATAAAATTTAAAAGCCAATAACTACGCCATCAACTTCTTAAACTATTTACCTAAACAGAAACTTTTTGAAAGCTTTTGCGTCAGCTTTCCGTAGACAATTTAATAAAATAAAGGAATTAATATTTGAAAAGCAATACTGTATTAGCTTTTGTTTTAATTAATTGTATTAATTACTGTAATGGGTCTATGCTCTAAATACCCTGTATCCTACGAGTGAGGAAGCTTGTGCGCAGCGGTGGGACGTTAATAGGCTACTACTTTACTTACCTAACTGTATTAACATCCAGTATAATCCTGTACAAGTTTAAAAAGTAAATTTGGGAGGAATGATGAAAGGTAAGTTATTACGATTGAAAATTTTTAACAAGTTACATATACGGAGTAGAATTAAATAATGAAACAGTTGAAATTTTCGCACAATTATTAGTACCGACAAAATGATCAAATCAAGTTGAATCATAAAAAGCCTGTACAGAATTATTGAAACGGACAATGAAGTCACAGTCTAATAAAAGACCGTTAACATGACCTGGATTTTAGTGAGACCTATATTGATGGCATTTAATAAATTCTATCCCATTCTCAGTCATGAAAGACCAAGTGTAACTAACAAAGGAATAGCAACTTTATTCAAGTGAGACATAAAGATTTAATTATATTGTAAGGAAACATCGCGTGTCGGTTCGTGACATGCATAGAACAATGTAATATGTACTCCGTATACACATATCTTCAATACTGTAACGTTTAGAATTTTCAGTAGTTATCCTGAGCATAAGGTGTCCGACGTTTATGACAACCCCGTGGAAATATGGAAATTCTATTACTTATCAGCTCGTACTCAGAAATCTGCTTAATATAAGAAGAATATCAACAAAATCACACCAACTGGTTACATTACACATGTACCGGTGAATTTTATACAGAATAATTAATTCATTAAGGAATATTTCTAGCAAAAGCGTCAAGTAACCATCCAACCGATATGCTCCAAACTATATAGTTTTATCATGAGATAGTCAAAATTGTTGGTTATTGATATAAAATTTAGCAGTGACTCCTTACGTAATGTAGATGCTCACTAAATACGAAGTTTCCCATATTCCCACGAGATAGCTTACTAGACAGCTATCACTGCTCAGATCAACTAGTATGTAATATAACTTTACGTAATATCAACAGAATAAACCATACATAATGTCTGATACAAATATTTAGACAGAGCCACCATTTCGTAATTCGCATTTGTAAATAGGTTATCATAAAGATAAAATTTATTTGCTAATATAACAAGAAATCACAGACAGCTATACTAGTGTTTGTTTGAATTGAAGAGAATGTAGAACATTATAAATTTTCGATTTTAGACATATAAATATAATTCTTGCCCCCGTTGTTTTAAGTTAAAGAGAAAGTAACGTGTAAATGTCGATGTAGTTCTAATAAAACATAGATAGACAAATTAGTAAATCAAGGATAATTGTGAATAAATTAAATAAATCATCATTCAGGAAATCAGGAGACACAAATATGTTGATATGTATACATACGTGCTCTACAGCCATGAAGTTTTGGACAGTCTTCTCTAATATTAACTGATTTATTTTAAGCTTAATATCAGATTGAACTACGGCAAAGCAAAAATTTTGTAATAGATGAATTAGGGGAGATTTTAGAGGAATTGTGCCTCAACTGTGACTCATTTTTTATTTCTTACAAGCTGGTGCTTGACTGTAATCTTACCTAATGGTAAATGAATATACGGCCTAAGATGGAAGCACCCAAACCTGGTAAGAGGTAATTTACCCCTCATGTTTTCTACACAGCACCATGCCGGAATGCAATTTTTTTACTTGGTGGCAAGTCGATGCTAATATGGTGATAAGTAACCGCGCTCGAAGCCTTCCACCAGTCCCAGCTCTCACAAATAAGAAAACGCATTTTCCTAAATGGAACCCAGGAGCTCTGCTAGTGAAGCTAGTACTCGCAACACTGTGCCAGCGTCATCATCGAATCTATGTAATTTAATAGCGCAGAATTAACCAAAAAATTAATGGTATCTAAACAGAACGTTATGGTATAGAAGAATATGCAGTGACTAAAATTGAGAAAGGTACGCTAAGACACGTAGAGAAAATGAATGCAAGGAGACTGATAAAATGGATTTATGGGTTAAGAGTGAATGTGAAAGTTGGAAGGGGAAGACCAAGGCGAACGTTCCTGGACCAAACCCAGGACATTTCAAATAAGGACTAGGTCATGAATACTCTAATCCATCGAACATGAATGAAAGGTTTAATGAGAATGAAAGAAGCGAAGGAGATATGCAAGGATCGTGGCAAGTGGAAGGACGTGGCCTACCCCTATGGGAATGAGGTGTGATGTATGTATGTATCTAAACAGTCCAAATTAGAAAATATAATATCCTTAATTTGCTCTGTTAAATTAAGTCCAGAAACCGCCAAGAGATATAAAATAAATGAAAAAATTCAAAGTAATTGAAACGTTATACATTTTACAAACCGTCCACTTAGTTGAAATTAAATAAGCGGAAAGACCCTACCGACCGGGACACATCGGGTATTCGGTTTCACATAAATGCGTATATCCACTCAGGAGATTAAAACGAATCCAACGGTATCTTGTAAATCCAATTTTATTAAGTACAGATATCCATATATACTTTACCCATACGAAAGCACGCAATTTTATGAAGTATTTTTCCGGTATTTTACAATTTCTGTTATTAAATTCAAACTCTTCATATATATCAACGGCCTACATGTATAAAGAGTCATCTCGCATCTTACACATTTAGACGTTTTTATTGTTTTGATGACCATATCACTCCATTTAACACCGTGATGCTTAAAACACACATCATTAAGTATAAAAGGTAATACATAATATCTCTGAAACATGGATTCTTTATACATAGGGACAGTTTTTTTATGTATCCATTTATAAACTAAATTGATTATGGAAAAAATTCTACAACACCATCGATTGATAGCTTACGCAAGGTTTATACTTTTCTTTCTATGTATAAGTTAGCAAAATAAATCTATTGGATGTATATAGCACTACAATTTAGATAAAATTTAACTTATAAATAGAAATTGCACATTCACTGGACATGGCTACGTAAGTTTAATATTCAAAATTGTCAAACAACAATGTGCAATGGGTATATAAGGGGTATAACGGAACAAGCAGACATACATATAAGTAAAACCTTCAAAGGAATTCCGATTTGAATTTCAATTATTTATGGCATCTGTAGCAGAGAATAGCTCTACTGCGTAAAGTGGGTCATCGGGATCGATCGCTTCACGCAATGAGATATCGAATGATTAGGGTTGCTACAATATTGTATTATTTAATATCCATAGCCATCTATATTAAAAAAACGACAATAGTAGCTTCTTTTACAGATTTAGAAGCCACCTATACATGAAAACAACAGGTGTTATCATGGTCACAACATTCCATAATCACCCCATTAAAATTCTGAAAGTTTTCCCTATTAAAAGCAATATATTAAGATTTAATTAATAGATATCGATGGACGTCTGGTTCCTGTGGCTACAAGTTGACAGACATATTTCAAACATATAATAAAAACATGTCTTTAAATACCAAGTAGAAAAACGGTCGATTATTCGGCAGTGAAATAGTCTTATTGCAAAATGAGAACAAACTTCTCTCGTTTTGTAATCGAGCATCAAGCGTATTAATGTAAATTCAATCGAGCTTTGCTGATAAAAATAAGTTTTAAGTTATTCGAATTGTTATGATATAATTAGAGAACATGCAGACTCTTAAAATGTGCTTGGTATATAAAAAGGGAAGAAGGGCTTAGGAATAATATTCAAGAAGTACCATAATTATAACTACCACTGGGCTAGTGCTTCTCTTGCGTACGATTACCGGGTCGGGCGATCAAAGTTGATAATGAATTTTCTAAGAAAATCTCAGCATTTATGTGAAGTTGATGGGTTGGAAGCGTATTACATCCCCATGTCTGAGAGAGCACATTTAATTGTCGTTCTTGCGAACTCTCTCCGATTCGAGTCGGATTGTATTTGCGTTTACACAGCAACACAATATCTCCTACCTAAATAGCTGTGTGTTGCCATTGATGACCTACGGCTCCAAAACGTAGTCGCTATGGGCCTCATTCGAAAGCTTAGAGGCACTCAGCGTACGATGGAGAGGACTATGCTTTGAGTTTTTTTACGCGATCAAATCAGGAATGAGGAGATTCGTAGGAGAACCAAAGACACCGATATAACCCTACTAATCGCCAACCTGAAGTGGCAATGGGCGGGGCACATAGTCCGACAGACCGATGGCCGTTGGGGCCCGAAGGTGCTGAAGTGGCCGCACCGGCCGTCGCAGTGTAGGTAGACCACCCACAAGGTGGACCGATGACATAAAGAGGGTCGCCGGGAGCCGTTATAGCTAGTCAGCGCAAGATCGGGCCTTGTGGACATCATTACGTGAGACCTATGTCCAGCAGGGGACATATGTCCATCGGGTAAAGCGACAATCTAAATAGCTACTCTCTGCATTGAGCGGTCTATTCCATGTGTACAATAAATATAGACATTTATGTAACCCTTAAATGAATCGTGACATCCCTAATATTCTTGGCAACCCTACAAAAGGTTGTTGCACTGTTTGTATTTCAATTTACAACCGTCAAAGCCAGAACACTGGCTCTACAATACGAACGAAAAACGAAAAGGCGTATATTTAGTATTAATAATCCACATTAAAAATAATCGTCAATTATTGACCGGCGCCAGTACAAAGACCTTTATATCGAATTTAGAATTCCTAACACGTCCGTTGTGCGTCACTATATAATGTAAGCGCTGGCCAAGAACTTGACTTGACAATTGACATTAAAAATAACGTTGCAGTTAAGAAAAATGCCGCCAGTTATACAATATAAAGTTATTAACTGTCATTATTGGCATATATTAAGACTGCGAAAAATGTTATATTGCTGGAATAAGGACCTGTTTTATTGCACCCAACTAAACGCTACTTGTTCTCGTAATATATTTCACTCTTTTAGTCCAAAAAAAGTGTTAGATAATTTGTCTAGTCTTGTATAATCATTGCGGATCACGAAGTTTGCGGTTGATCTGTTCCAAAATGGCTTGACCAATTTTGATGAGATACTTCTTTAGGCGAGGGTATAGTTTTTACGGATGAAACGCGTGATTAGCGTCACGAAGAAGTGCAGCGTTTTTATATGCCAATTCGTTTGAAGGTTACGTAGTTTTAATATTTACAAATAACATGTGGCATTTTAATTTGCCACTTGTCATTTGAGATTTTAATAAATTATTTGTATTATTTTGGACACTTTTAATGTTTTAATGACAATTAAACTCGTTAAATTCCTAACATCTTTCTTTTCCCTCCCTCTAAGGCTCGGAAATCTAATTTTCAGATTTGTATAAATATAAACAAGGTAAAAAATGGTTTTCTAAAGAACGACAACCTTCACCTGGTTAGCTAGTATCGAATAACATTTTTATTAATTACAGATCAGTGCTAAAATTTAAAAAAATATTAAAGTTTTACATAACGAATTTTATTTTTATACCACGGAAATAAAAAAATTGAGGACATAATATAGTACTTCTCAGTTGTGCTTGAATAAAACAAAAGATACAAAGCCTAGTTCGAAAATATATGTGACATCCCTATTAGTTTAAATATTTTTGGGTTTTCAATTTATTTGATATTTATCTAAAGTTTATTTTCGATAAATTGAATATTCTGGTTTATTGACTATTATTGTTGAAGCTAAAACAGCGTTCAAGACTAAGCCATCTAGTCAACTATAACACAATTCTCGGTACAAGTTAGAAAAAAAAAACAACTTAAAATAACACACTACAAAAACTTATAAAATCAATCAACACTTCTTTCGTGTTTACAGACACAATTTACTGTAAACACACACTCAGTACTCTTACAGCACCTTTGTAATAAGGAAAACAACGATTGCCTAATTTTAGCGCGGCATAACTGATATAACGTTCCAGTATGACTAACGACACGAAAAAAGTATTCTACCCCCATTTTTTATTATACTAGCTGTTCCACGTGGTGTTCTCTTGTTCCGGATGCATTATTTTCTCAAATAAAAGTAGCATAAGTTATGATAGCATTCACATATGTTTTCAATTCAAATCGTTTCAAAACAAGGGTGAATATGTGCCTTTTATGTGAACGCGTACCATCTTTGACCTCATCATAGCTTTCCTTAAGGGGTAATTAAGGTCAAGCCCAAAACTATCGACAATATATAAAAAACCGTTTATCTGTAAGCGAAAGTTTCGTCAAAATCCATTTCAAAGCAGACAAAACAATTTAAACATTGTTTCTTTTATATCAGTACTATATATATTTAGTGAAATTACGAGTTTTAGAGTCTCACTAATTTGTAGGTTAAGTATTCTCAAGTTCTCATTCGTTTCAATGACTTAAAACACAATACTAACGGTGATATAATCTAAGAACTGTCACTAGGGGAATGTCCCTTCATTCAAACGCCCCACTCAAAAAATAATAAGTCCACCAATCACAGTCGTCGTGAAAACGACGAATAATCAGAAGTGTTATTTAGATAATTTCCGGAATAGCGTTAAACCAGATGTAGTGCATGTAAACGTTTCACTGATTTATTTACAAAGATCTCAGCATAATAAACAAATATAGTAATTTAATAGCAATCCACACATAAAATAATAACGATCGCTAACATAAGGTTAATTTAAAATTGCAAACATGCACTCCAATTTTATTTATTTGTATACTTTGTCTGGACAACATAAGAGAAGCTTAAAAAGATTATAATGACTCAATTTTTATAAAATAGATGTGCAACCGCGCAGTTTTATTAAAATTTTTAATGTGTTTAGAAATCTAATTCAAATAAATAATAGACAATAACATAATGTCAAACAAGCGAATATGTTTTCGCGATATTAAATTTTAATATTGAATTTCGGTTGCTGGGTGTAAATTAAATTAATCCGCATATTAATCAATTTACGTGTAAAATTATATTTGGAGCTGAAAATTTAACACATCGCTAGTTTTATTTTATTAAAACGTATATATTAATTTAATCTACATGTTTAAAAGTATAAAAAGTAAAACATATAACAGGTGATTGAGGTCAGCAAGTATATAACTATTGCTATCTGTGCCGCGAATATGTCTACGAAGAAAACTGTTTTTGGGTAGCATTTTTTTTATATTTTAGGCTTATTATTTTACAAATAAGAGACAAACGTGTAAACAGTCTAATGAGCCATTTGCAGTGTTTCACTGTAAGAACCTTATTGTACTTTCTGAGGCTGTTAACTATCTGTGTACTAATTTCATTTAAATCCGTGCAAAAGTTTTGACATAAAATGTGTAACAGATAAGGATTGTTATTTCACACCCTTCAGGGTAACACTTTTACAAACTTTGAATGTCATGTTCATTTATACCGAATCAACTTGCTAAGATTCAAGCTCCTAGTTCTAAAAATTACAACCTATTCTTCGCATTAAAACGTAGTCTATGTCCTTTTTCAGACTCTAGGCTATATGTGAACAAAATTTCATTTAAATCAGTTTAATAGTTTTGGCTTGAAAGCGCTACAAACAGACACGAGTTACTCTCGCATTTACTATATTATGTAAGGATTAAATATTCTGTGTGATCTCCTTATATAGAACTAGGAAAATTAATGAGATCAAGCATTAATGAGATCAAGCAACAACATTAAACTGTAGGTTTTTTCACATAAATTAATAAATAAGTAGTAACCCATTTATCTCATATTGCTGGGAACAGGCCTCCTCATTCATAGGAGGATTGTTAGAGCATAGGCCCACCACGATGCACCACTTCACTCTCATTAGAGTGAGATCAAGCGCAGGACCGACGCCTTAACGTGCTCTCCGAGGTACGGGGGTCGAGCACACCACCAACTTCCCAACTTCGGACAATTGTTGAGAAACTCTTACTAGAAAACTCTATTTTGAATTAGCCCGACACGGGATCCAAACCCACAACTCGAACTCAAAAAATTAATATTTAGTTAAATGGTATCATTTAGCGCGTTAATATTAAGGACTGTATCATCATTTGCCATTAGTTCAAAACACAGTCAAGTCAAACGCCAATTTGAAATTCATAGCAAGGTTTATAAAACGTATTCAGTATACTCGTATGTCTATGCGTTACTCGTCATCTCGGAATTGATACCCATCAGACTTTTACAATAAAAGAATCTCGAGTACATTTTGTACTATCTCATAGCTCATCTTTATATGAGATTGTTCAGCCTAACTCGGTTAAGACGATATTACATAAACATTACAAAAAAATGTTATGATGAATACAATAGATGAATAGGTAACCCACATAAGGAATGTAGCTCCTGTGTTACGCCTACGCAGGTGCGTATTTCATTTATGGACTCGTATATATTTCAACAACATTGTTTCACGGGCTATTATAGAAGTGCCATAAAAAATGTGCTTATACTTAACTCTTCCATTAAGGAGCATCATTTCCTTAATATCATCCTCACTTATACATTAGAAATACATACATAGCATCACGCCTCATTCCCATAGGGGTAGGCAGAGACCACGTCCTTCCACTTGCCACGATCCTTGCAGATCTCCTTTCGATTCTTTCATTCTCATTAAACCTTTCATACAAGTTCATCAGTTTAGAATACTCTGGACTTCGCCCTTATTTAAAATGTCCTGGATTTGGTTCAGAAACATTCGCCATGGTCTTCCCCTTTCACCTTTCCCATTCACTCTTGACTCATAAATCCTTTTTGTCAGTCTTCTTTCACTCATTCATTCTCTCTACGTATCCAAACCATCTAAGCTTACCTTTCTCAATTTTAGTCACTACATCTTCTCTTATACCACAACGTTCGATATAATATGATAAATTCTACTCTAACGCAATGGTTCGAGTGCTCGCTTTCTTGGCAAAAGACCTGGGTTTTTATATAATTGTATTTTATGATTTACCTGTGTCTGCATTGGTGGGAGGCTTCGGCCGTGGCTAATTACCAACATACCAGCAAAAACGTCAAAACATTTGCTTTCTAATATGATGCTGTTTAGAAAATTAAAAGTAAATAAACTCTTACCTGATTACATTCTAATATCATAGTACTGATTGTATCATCACTTACCATCAGTTACTATTCAAAAATTTGGAACTTCATCGCCGTCAAAGACTGTAAAGGGATTTTATTTAAATGTTTGTTATATAAATTTAAGAAAAAAATGGGAAACTCGACCTCACTTTTGGTGGCTCGATGTCATATCTTTATACATACAGCTAACACGCCTTATGAAAAATAATAAATAAGCAATTTATTTTAGTACTTATTATAAATGCAATATATTTTTTTCTTTTTACACAAACTTCTTACGAAACGGCCGCTTAGTTGAGAGTTTTAAATTACAAACCAATTTATATTCAATTATTCTCGCAACTTAATAAGCTCATTGAAATTGAAATATTGAATTATATTTTGTCATAAGCCTTTTTTTAAAATCGTCTGTGAAAATGAACCTTGAATAGTTGTTTCAACGTATTATAATTTCCCGTAGTCTTTTAAATGAAATACAATATTCTTATAAATAGAGTGCAATATTTGTAATTATTTTACGTGATGATACTTACACCAATCGATTACATATGGTTCCGAGACATAGCCACTGACTATGGGGCTCGTAAGAAGAGTCAGAGTCACTCAGCGAGTAATGAGAGGGCTATGCTCGGGGTTTCCCTGTGATCAAATAAGAAGTGAGTAGATCCGGAGGAGAACTAAAGTCACCAACGTAGCCTACCGAATTGGAAAGCTGAAGTGGCAGTGGGCAAGGCACACAGTTCGCAGAACCGTTGGACGTTGGGGCCCGAAGGTGCTAGAGTGGCGGCCTCGCACTGGAAAACGCAGCGCGAGACCCCCCACTAGGTAGACCGATGACATCAGGCGGGTCGCTGGCAGCCGCTGGGTAGAAGCGGCGCAAGATCGGGCTCATTAATTCATTAAGACCTTTCTCAAGCAGTGGAAGTCCATAGGTTGAGACGACGACGAAGATTTACACTTAATAGCAAGAATACCTTTTCAACGAAATGCTTATACTTACGAGAAGATTATTGGAGTATTAGAATTACCTTAAACGCGATAGGAGTCATTCATATAGTTGAAGCATCATTACGTAGAATACCGGACACTAACGAGTGCAATATCAACAAGAGATAATTATTTAAAGCGGAGGAATAAGAAACTATAATAATTAGTTGTGACTCGTTTTTTATACAGTGAAATAAATCGCCTATTTATTATTCTCGTTAAACATGTTAAACTGCGGGGTTTATGTTTTAAAAATATTTCGTCAAAATTGTATGTCAAATATATAAGAAGCGTGTAAATTTATTCAAAAAAATTAAATCGAATAATTGGATTTTACTATGAATTTGGTACATTTATTAAATTATAGTTTATCCCTAGTTTTAATTACTATTATTTTCTTTCTGTAATTTTGTAGCACTGTAATGCATATCTTGGACGGCCTCGATGGCCCAGTGGTGCGAGTACTCGCTTTGCTAGCAGAGTTGGGTTCTATCCCGAATATAGAAAATTGTGTTTTCTAATTTGCCCGAGTCTGGACTGTTGGGAGGCATCGGCCGTGGCTAGTTACCACACTACGAGCAAAAACGTATCACCAATCAAAGACATTTGTGTACCGGTACGATGCTGTGTAGAAACCATATGAGGTATATGGCCACTTGACAGATTAGCTCTTTCCATCTTAGACTGTATCATCACTACCATCAGGTGAGATCACAGTCAAGCGCTAAACTGTCAGAAATTTAAAAAAATATACCAACGACTTTTCTTACACCAGAAGGGTTGGCTGGTAGATAAAACTTTATAGCTTTAAACCCGCCGTTTGCACATTGTGCTATAAATAAATACAAAAGTTTAACATATAAATTTATATGTATCACGTAACACGTGCATCAAACACGAAGAGGATAAGTAACATGTTGATCCCGGCTTGCGGTTTTAAGAGGAATCATTCCAATAAAAAAAAGAAAATAAGACAAAGGTTTCCGGAGTTTCAAAACGTAGGCGAAAAAACTAGTCAGACAGCGGAAAGTTCAGTCAAGTCCACTTTAGAGTCTGCCAACTAGGTGGAGCTAGTTGTAACTTTAGCCAGAACTCGACGGGCGCTTTTGCATTTTATTTCGCTTGGCAACAAAGACTTAGGCGGGCTGCATAAAGACACCTAAATAAAGCCAAGTTATATACGCTCGTATGGACTAAGCGTTACATAGAAATTGGGAGTTCGAATTCTGGTCCAGCACCGTTAAGTTACTCATTATAAAAATGAAACTTATGTTTTTGAAGTGAAACTTCTTCAGGCGCATGAGACTAAGATTTTTACGGATGAAACGCGTGATTATCATCATGAAAATGTTTAGCGTTTTTTATGCTAATTCGTTTGATGGTTAAGTAATTTTAA
This sequence comes from Elymnias hypermnestra, assembly GCA_015832385.1. Taxonomy (NCBI): domain Eukaryota; kingdom Metazoa; phylum Arthropoda; class Insecta; order Lepidoptera; family Nymphalidae; genus Elymnias; species Elymnias hypermnestra. The sequence continues at coordinate 1,033,592 of JACTOM010000056.1, forward strand.
TATTTACAAATAAAATGCGGCATTTTAATTTGCCACTCGTCATTTAAAAATTTAATATAACTATTTTTCATAGAATATAATATTACAAATTCTCTTTCTAAATTAAAAAACAAAATTTAATTAATAATTTTTAATATTGACAAAAACACCTGTCGTTTTTATTTACAATTCGTCATTTGAGATTTAAATAAATTATTTGTATTAACTTTCGACACTTTTAATGACAATTAAATTTATTAAATTCCCTCCCTCTAAGTCTCGGAAATCTAAAGTTTTAGATTTGTATAAATATAAATAAGACTTAAAAGTTTGTTTGACAAAGAAGTTTCACTTCTGACTAGTGTACTTTGTACGCACGCACTTTTGACTTTTTTTCAACAAAGCATTGTGCTTTTCGGTGAAGGAAAACAAAACCCTCTCTCCCGTGAGCGAGGAGGCCTGTGCCCAGCAGAAATGAACGAAAATAAAAATATGGAGAGGTGATCAAAAGTATAAAATGACAGATGATATTTTTTTTGTTAAACACGATGTTGATTCTATGCAAAATAGTTTCTTGTAAATTTGTTAACATATTTAAAAAAAAAGTTAATTACCTAACCTCTATATTCCTTTGTAGTATCGAAATAGAGGTTACAACTATATTTACTTATGGACAACTAACAATAATCTAAAGAGTCCTACTATATAAATGGCAACGTTTTAATCTGACATGTAATAAATATACATAAAGTAATAATTAGCCACGATTCAAGTTACTCAACTCCTCCCACTACTAAAGACAAAATTAGAAAATACAATTGACTAATTTGTGACTCTCGAAAATGCTTCGCAAATCGGATACTGGCAACACTGTCAGCAAGGGCATCAGGCATTCAATGACAATCTCCTACAAAATTACCTCGTTTCCATTTAAGACATAACTATCATCAGAGGTAATTTATAAAAACAACAGAAAACCTTTTCCCCTTTTCAACCGGCTTCAAAAAAAGGAGGAGGTTATCCATTTCGTCTGTATTTTTTTAATGTTTGTTACCTCATAACTCTCGACTGGGTGATAATCGATCTTGATGATTTTTTTTATACGTAAGGTGGTGCTCGTCTTAGGGTCCCATTTTTTTAAAATCCCGTTCTGATAATGGCAACCATGAGAAAACCTGATGTCTTAAATTTGCATTAAGCATGTGTGCGACAAATGGACGAAAAACACCAACCGATTTCGATGATTCTTTAGGAAAGGATACAAGGGTTACTTCAAGGGTTATTTGCTGATAGTTCGGGTAGGTTCGGATCATGGGATCCCTGACAAAGTAACGGAACTTTTCAATTCTTAGGAGCAAATTAAGGATACTCGGCAGAATCTTTAAGAACCTCTCCGGATATTTGAGTCACCTATCGTAAATTTGGTATGGTCCAGTGATTGTCGTAGTCAAATATGATGATCAATAGAACTCTCCTCAACGGCTTACAGTAAGGGGGCGATTTTTGGCAGATCATATTCTTATTTTTGCCGTCTGCTTCAGCCAAGGTACCTTCATATATAGGCTACAGGTGGAAGTGGCGCCGGAGCTGCCAAGACACATCTACCTTCGCTGACGCCGACTCCGAATATAAGAATACGAAGAACTCTAAAAAAGAATACGCAATTATTTTTTACTTTTTAGAGCATATTAATATATTTGGAACAGTTTGCTTTGAAGGCGGTTCTTTTTTTGTTAAAATTTCTATTTATTAAGGTACTTATAAAGGAGATATCCTTTGAGCAAAAAGGCCTGTGTCTAGCAATGCCACGTTAATAAGTGATGTCGTTGTGGACTATGCAACTATTAGAGAATTTTCTGTTACCTAATCCTTCATTAGCATACCCTAGTAGATCTATTTCGAAGCTCGTTAGGGTAATTAGGCGGCCTGTTAGACATTGTTGCTCGATAGCAAGTAACACTCTGACCTTATTACGGACCCGTTCGACACGTGCGAATTTAGATCACCTACTTTATTGGATTATGTGGATATTTAGAGGAAGACAGTTTTATGGCAGGGTAACATAAAACTCATTATGATCAACTGTGATATCTTTTTTATCCACAATAGCAGCCATAAAATAAGTAAAATTTCAAAAACTTAATTCCTACGTAACTTAACAGAAAAAACCTTGAACGTGAGTTTGTTTTTTGTTGCTGACAGGTTAGCGCTTGACTGTAATCACACCTGGATACAATCTAAGATGGGAGCGCGCTAACTTGTTATGGTTTCTACACAGCATTGTACCGGAATAAAAATGTCTTTGCTTGATGGTGTTTTTACTTGTAGGAATCCGGAGCTTCTACTTGCAATGCTTATGTATGCTGTCAAAGCTTATGTACATTTTCTCACAAACAGGATTAATAAATAATTAATATTTACATAAACTGTACTAATACCAAATGACAATTTTGTTATCGATTCAAAATTTGAGCAATTGATATATATATATGTATATATAAGAGAGTTTGCTAATAGGTGTTTAATTTTTTTTAAGTTGTAGTTCATATGTTGATTCGTTAAATTTATTAACGCCATCTGAGGAAAGCTCTCGTAAAAGCTTTTAAGTCTGTTTGTATGTAATGAGTTTAATTTCGCAGTAAAAGGGGTAGATTAGTAGGATTTAACTTGTTTATATATTACTAAAAGCCTTAAGGATTTTCAAATTAAAGATATCACCTTTAGTTGAATTAAAATTAATTACATTTCATTTCTGTATTGAATAAAATTTATTATTATTTATTTATTATAAACTTGGTATTGGTTACGTTTTCAGTTAAAACAGTTCTGAAGATACATAAATAAACCGATTGTGAAATGAAATCCGGTTTGGTGTACATAAGATACTGTTGCATTAAATGCATTTACACTAACAATAATTTATAAGCAAACATCTGTTATATTTGAACTACAATTTAAATGTAATAAACGTAATTTTAACTGTCGCGAAATGTGCACGTGCACGTCATGGTTTGAAAGCAGTTTTAAACGTTACCACAAAGCATGTCTCATAGCGCTTGTTAGTAAGGAACAGGGTGCAAATCACACGCCACTGGCGTTTTGAAAAATTAATGAATCACCATCTATATTTGTTGAAGAGGCATAATGGGAACCAGCTTATCTACATCAAACCGATTAGGAGTCTTGAGCTCTTAACATGGTGATTCTGCTGCGACGCCGCTGGATAAGATCAGATATTTTGCAACATATGTATAGCTAGTAGTGTTAATTTACTTAGGGATATAATCACAAAAATTAAATTGTAACACTTTTATTAACACAATTAATCGCCATGATGACATACTTAGACTATTCGATTCATCTCCAGAATATCGCAAGATCGTTTCTTGGGTCATCATGGGAAAACACCGTTGTTTTTGTTTGTAAAAAAACATAGATACAAATTTGTTAGGACAAGATATTTTTCTCTTGCACGTACTCGTATGTGTGGCTGAATACCTCCTAAATGGTTGACATGATTTTGATGAAATATTTTAGATTTGTTCAGGTGTATTAATGACTTTTCCATCTATTTATTATCGGCAATTCGACCTGCTATAAAAATGAATTTCCCCGTATTTCCACCGCTTCGTTATAGATAATTTTACCATATCGGAGGATGTAACAAAATTCCTAACGATTGGTCCAAAATTATTGAATATTTTTGTATTTATTCATTTGGTTTAGATCATGAGTCGAGATACTTTTCTAACAGAAGGGCCATAAATATTATGATGATAATGATGAGTGCCAAAAATGTAACAAGGATATAGATTGGTGCAGGCCTCACTTTATCTAATATACATGATTTTTTGGTAAACTAATTTCAGCATTTTCAACCATTTTTAACGTTAGTTATTTAAGAAAGTCTCATAACCTTTATATTCTAAGTCGTCTTTACCATCATTTTCAGTTGTACATTGAAATAATATGCGGAAAAAAGTATTAATAATAAAGGGCAAATGCCTACTTGAATAGAGAATTTTTGAATTTGAATCTACTCCTTATTTTTGCTTACGGATTGGTGTGTGACCCTGGTTTTACAATTTAATCCTATAAATAACCCCATTACCACGGAATCGGTAATATAAAAGCAGTAGTACGTTTTCAAATATACGAGACGGAATCGCTTAAAGTCTATAACTTGTATTGTGGTCACAATTTGCGTAAGATGGCAAAATCGATAGGAGCCGTCGCGACCGTATGACCCAATTTATCTGACAAGGACTGCGAATGTCAAGTTATCTCGGCGCGAATTTTGGTTAAGGGTCGTTAGATCAAACCTCGATATCCGCTTCACCGATAATAGTGCTTACAATATAAATGATAATACAGTTTTTTAGAAGCACACATATAAAATATGTGATATAGTCTCAGATTTCTTCTGTATAACGTACAATAAATAGATTCTGAATCTATAATTAACGACATATATAGTCGTGTTAGATACTATTGTATATGTGTGTGTCTTTCTTTTGTTAATGATTATGTAGTATTTATAAATACTAATTAAATATATATTGGGCAAAATTGTACACTGCTATCTAATAAAAAGTCTCGTTCAAAGTTTAAACGGCTAGATTAACAACAGCATGCTAAATAGTGTACAGATTTAATTTGTTTTTTATTACCTGTTACTATAAAAGAACTAATGTATTAATATATAGTCAATTATAAAAATGATACACAATCTGCTTATCCACTTCTTTCACTAATTGTTATTGCAAAATAATATGAACTCAGGTATTTTAAGACAAATTCGTCAATATACCGTACATATAAAGCATTGTACGAATAGAAAACAATTGATAAGTGTTATCAATGAGACAATTGGGTCATATCAACAATATGGCATTATGTAAGTGATTCATATTTGTACAAAGAAAACAATTCCACGCATTATTTACCTGTGTTAACACGGTTCTTTAGTATACCTAGATATGAATTAGTATTCTAATTATTTGGTACAAGTTAATGCTTTATTGCTGTTACGTAAAAAAAAAAAGAAAATTGATTTTAAATAATGATGCCAAAAAGAAGGATAACTTACTGAGTTTGTTATGGCTTCTGCACAGAGCAGTGCGTAAAAGAAACCTTTCAAGTTTAATTAAATGGAGAACATTTGATTTGATTTGACAGCCTCGTTGGTGCAGTGGTGAGAGTACTTGCTTCGCTAGAAGTCCCAGGTTAGACCACAAGTAGGGCGAAAATTAGGGAATTGTATTTTTCAATATGTCAGAGTCTGGATTGGTGGGGGGCTTAGAGCGTGGCTATTTACCACCCTACCAGCAAAAACGTACCGCCAAGCAAAGCGATTTGTATTCCAGTACGTTGCTGTGTAGAAACCATAACAGGTTATTTGCGTTCCATCAGATTAGCCCGCTTCCAGTTTAGACTGTACCAACACTTACTGTCAGATGTGATCTCAGTCATGTTATTTTTGTAAATCTAACTATATACCTACTTAACTCCTACAAGATATAAACTGTGTGATGAAAAAATATCATTTAGTAGAATCAGGACAAATACTTTTGTAATCCGATTAATTAAATCATAAAAACAGTAAATAACTCATTGTTAACTCAGTTCAGCACTTTAGTAGAATGTGCACCCTGCACACCTCAGGGTCACCTTCTGGTGGCCCTGATTGGGGTGAATTTTACACTAGAGAGCGTTGTAAGCGATGCTCTCGAGTGAGAGATGTTGGGCGGAAGTGAACCTCTTCTGTGAGATGGTGATCTGGCTGAAAGAGGTCTACGAGTGAGAGAGTGAAAACGGAGTCACTGCTCCCTCCCACCGCCGACAAAAGCGCGGTTCCAGGCGGCGTATGTTTGTCCTCATCATACCGCCTTCGTGAAATCTCGGTTGGACTCATCCGAGACATCGGAGAGGAAAGTGCAAGCGCTCCTCGGATGTTCCCCTAATGGATGAAGAGGGTTTCAGTGGGTTTTATTTATTTATGCACCAAAAAAGAGGTATAAGATATTAAATATAACAGTAATAAGATATTAAAGTTAGTATACATAGAATACCTTAACCTTTTGGAGGGATCTTTTCCAGGAATCCCAGAAAATGGAAGAATTTCATAAGACGTGTGGTGTAGGTATAGAGATATGAAAAAGTTTGGAATATGTCAGCATACATACAAGCTAAAAATATATTATAAACAAACATATACTCATACATTCAAAATATATTAAGTAAATTTCAGTCCTAATTAGTGATTACTAATTATTTTGTGGATATTATGAAGTCACCTCCTCGCCATAAGCCTCACTCCCGACCCTGGTCGGGGTGTATAAATGCATTTCCCAGCGCAAATATAAAAATAACTCATTGTAACGCATAGAACGTGTTAAATGCGATTGTATATTGCTGGCAGTTTAATTTAGACCTAGCAAACGTTATCAAGATATAAAATAATATAGCGGTCATAAACGTCGGGTCTAGGTTCAAGTAAACGGTCATTAGCCTAAGTGGTTCTATGTAGCGGTGTAAGCAACGATTTCCATATAATCGCGCTCGCAAAATAACTATTAATAAACGATAATTTTTTTTAAATACTGAAGCGGTGAAAGTTACAACTATTTATAGGAAAAATTTGCAAACTTGCTGACCTTTCTTGTACAACAAACTTGTACAACTTCGTTTGTTCAACGACTAATATCATTACTTAACTACCATAAAAAAGCAAATATTTATTTTGGTGTTCATTACTAAGTCAAACATTAAATAAAATTAAACAGACACTTCAAGTTTACTAAGCCTATAGAAATTAATCAAATGGTACGATGTCTTCAAAACATTTAAACGTCTAGACATCTTCAAAGAGTACCAAAGTAATAACACTTAACAACTTCATTCCACAACAAAACCGTTAATGTTAGGTGTAAACTACTTAAATTCATTCAAAGGTAACAGTTCAATGTCTCCAACCATTTACATGGCGTTTTTTTAAGAAACAGGCCAATAATCTGAAATAGGAACTTTCATAGCTGCGACGGAAACTCCAAATATTGTTATTTTATGAGTTCATTGAATTCTATAACGAAGGTTCAAACATCGTATTTCCTAGGCTATTAAAAATGTATGTTTCTATAAATATATAATTTAAACTGCTTTATGACCATGACTTTGTTAATTCTGACTAGACTTAACTTCTAATCTAAACTAATATTATAAAGAGGACATTTGTGTTCTTGTATGTAAGTATGCATGTACGTTTGTACCGTTTTCACAGAAAAACTACAGGACCAATTTTAAAATTGTCACCATTAGAAAGCTGCAGTTTCACTGAGTGACATAGGCTATATTAATTTAAAAACAAAATAGGGATCTCTAAGAAAAATGCTTTAATGTAACCCAAAATATGAAACGAAAAATCTATTACCGCCTGCGCTGCGGAAACTATTGATTATAGAACAAAAAAGCGTTCTACAATATAATAGAACGTATTAATATCTATATGTCCAGCTACTGTAGTTATGCCGTTATAACTACTTTTATAAATTTGAAAAGTGTCGACTATAACACCGGCACACAAAAATTGTCTGTACACCGGGCGCCACCCACCCACGGGCATGTTTTTCGACCCGCATATATACTTGACCCTAAAACGAATTCCAAATCAGTTTAGACCGCCCAGCCTTCAATTTCGAGTATATTGCAAAAAAACTGCCACCGAAACTTCATATCAAACTAGGTCTGATAAAACAATATGTCAAAACTCTGGACTAGGATTGAGAGAAAAGTTTTCGACGATAAGTGATGCCAAATTAAAAGGGAATTTTTAATAGATCCAAATTAGAGCTACATTTCAGGATGCTAATTTTAGAGGTAAAATGAATGATACGGAGAGAGCAGCTTGGGCAAGTCTCAAAATTACAGGACAATAGCTATTGTCCTGTAGTTTTGGCATCACTTAAACCGGAAACTTTACTCTCAAGTACTGAAAACAATCGCCATCCTTGACCAGAGCTTTAACATAATTGTTTTATGAGACCTAGTTTGATGTGAAGTGTCGGTAGCAGTTTTTTTTTGCAATTCATTCGAAATTGAAGGCTGGACAGCCTAAACTGACTTGAAATTCGTATTCAGCGAGTCGAAACACAGTACAGTGTAATCAAACTATATTATTCACACCTCTGTATGAACTCGTATCCTATTATAAAAGACCGTTTCAATACCTGCAAAATACATTTAAAATTATTAAAATAGGACATTCCATTTAAAAGATATAACGAATTTAAACATGTCAATCTAAGAAAATAAGTCCGATTTAGTAGACTTCAATGCTATGGGATCGGTATGTACGTGGGTGAAACCGCGGGGCATGGCTAGGAATTGATAAAAATAAGGTAGTTATCTCCCCATTAGCCTATTAATCGACCACGTTATCGACACTCATGAAAGGATAGATTTGGAACTTGGATCCATCAAGCAACAGACCAACATACCATAAAGTTGCTCCCGGGACATGAAAATTTAATAAATTCAGAGAGTTTTCAATAATTTCAACATTTTGAGAAAAAGCGACGCAGAGAAATATAAGATATACATTTTGCTTTAGCGAATGCTAAACATCGAGGATGCTGTATTTAAATATTTATACTCTGAGGGAATCTTCAGAAACTTTACGGCATTGTTCTTCCATTATTAATTTAATACGGAACCTCAAGGGATCTTCATACGTTTTGTAGACACGTTTTCTTTATTCTAGACATAGACTATTTAGCATAGTACCTTTTTCGTACTTTACCGTAGCTTTTAAACAAATACCGGAAAAAAAGGATGCAACGAAGAAACTCTACGAAGAAAACCTCTTAAACTAAAAGCCAAAGCTAGGACTGTATATATAGAAAAATGGGTTTTGGTGAAAGGTAATGGATTCTAAGTCTTAATTGCTTTTAAAAATCTTAGATTAATCTCCCTAAATCTAAAAGTCGTTACTTTACAACTCCAAATTATGTCGAACATCATCGGAGATTACTGAACAAATAAATCGAAAAACGGTAAATTAGTATTTACTTAAACTAATATTATAAAGAGGAAACATTTCTGTGTATGTATGTATGTTTGTTACGTTTTCACACAAAAACTACTGGACAGATTTGAAAAAATTTTTCACCACTTGAAAGCTGCATTTTTACTGAGCGACATAGGCTATATTACTTTCGCAAAAAAATAGGGATCCTTAAGAAAAATGTTTTAATGTAACCCAAGGTGTGACAGAAGAAATCTGTTACAGCGAGTGCTGCGGAAACTATTGATGATAGAACAAAAAATACTCTACAATATTAGAAAACGTATTAACATCTATAAAAAAATTAACCAAATCGTTGTTCTATATATTACCAAACAATATAAACTCAAAAAATAATATTTGTATTTTGAAGTGAAACTACTTTAGAATCGGTGTGATATTCACTAAAACTAAGCAGCTCAAAGAATACGAATTTAAGGACAAAACTGTGCGAGGGCAGGAAGCCGTCGATGCTTTCGCAGAATATTTTAGCTCTGTTTTTCATAAAGTTATTCCAAAGTTAGACCCTGTTAAAGCAGAACAAGAATCCAATTATAGCTTAGGAGGTAACATTTCAGTAGAAAAGATATTTCTCTCTGATATACAAAAAGCAGTAAAAAGATTAAAATCACGTTCTGCCGCTGGACCTGATGCAATACCACCTTTTATTGTAAAAGATTGTTTAGCGATTCTCCAAGTACCTTTATTATATTTATTTAGAAAGTCACTTCAGCAATGCCTATATCCCCAAAAATGGAAAACATCAAGAGTAACACCAATACCAAAAGAAGTAAATACATCACAGATTTCTCAGTATAGACCGGTGGCAATACTGTCATGCTTTGGAAAGGTCTTCGAATCAATTTTGAATACTAGAATAACTAAGCAAATAAATCGACTTTTAGATGATTCACAACATGGATTTCGTTCAGCCAGGTCAACGACTACAAATCATATTAACTTAGTAGATTCAGTAATTCATGAAATAGATAATAGACGGCAAGTAGACGCACTTTATTTCGATTTTAAAAAAGCGTTTGACCTCGTTGATAATGACGTACTTCTTAAAAAATGTGCAGGATTGGGATTTGATTCCAATTTATTGTGTTTTTTTGCAAGCTACTTGAAGGATCGCTCTCAGTACGTTAAGATCGGCAAATACGAGTCAAATACGTATTTCACCAGGTCCGGTGTTAGTCAGGGAAGTACACTTGGTCCGACACAATTTCTGATCATGATAAATGATTTACCAAAAGTAGTAAAAACTTCTATGTGTCTATTATTTGCAGATGATTTAAAAATATACAATAAGGTTGAAAATTCTAAGGACACTGAATGCATACAAATAGATATAGATGCAGTAACAGAATGGGCAGACCTAAATAAATTATCATTCAATGAGGATAAATGTAAAGTTATAACATTTTCAAGATCCAAAACACCTATAGTAAATAATTACACAATAAAGGGGAAACAAATTAACCGGGTAAATGAAATTAGGGACTTAGGATTAATATTAGACCAAAGATTAGTTTTCAAAAATCACTACAATAGTATATGTAAATCTGCTCATAAAAGTCTAGGATTCATAATTAGGATATCGTCACAGTTTTCTGATATCAGAGTAGCGATGTTACTGTATAAATGTTTTGTCCGCAGCAAACTTGAATATGGGGCCATCGTTTGGGATCCATATGAAATGAAATACGTAACGTTAATAGAGAAAATTCAAAAAAAATTCGCACGCTATCTTTATAAAAGACTCTATGGATATTACCCACATTTATATCCGTCTATTTTTATAGGTGCCATGGTTGGCTTAGAGACGCTAGAGTTCAGGCGTAAATTATTATCTATAGTGCACTACTATAAGCTCTTAAATGGCGAGGTGGACAATCCGATTGCCCTTGCGCGTGTAGGACTCGTAGCACCGAGACGGTACATGTGCGGTGCGGCCGGGGCCAGCGGTCCGCGACGGCGACCGCGGCTGCTGGCATCGGGAGAGCAGCCGCGGACACGTCGCGGGTCCGCAGCCCCTACTCATCGAGTAGTAGAGATAATAAATAATTTTTATCATTTATATATAATATGTAATTATAAAAAACCAAACTTGTATACGATTTGGCGAGAGCTGTTAGTGTACTATGTATTGTGTGATAAATAAATAAATAAATCAAACACGAATACAAGAATGTGTAGGATCAAGCCGGCAAAGAATAAGAGAGAAATATATATACTATTTTTTATTCTGTGTATTAGATCAAGGGAAGCCAACTAGCGGTCCGCAGGCCACAATTTGACGACCCCTGGCTTACATCAGAGTGGATTTATTCGGGGTCGTTGTTTAAATACATAAAAATAAATATATATATCGGATTGTGGTAGTCTGTGGAACACTGGCGCCATCTGTCTATCAGCGTGGGTCAGGGTAGAGTCAATAAGTGGCAGTCCGGCGCGCGTCTCTAGGTAGTTGTCGGTTGACGGCCCGCCGGTGCGGTCGAATTTTGAAACTGTTGCGTTCCTAGCTATTATTATTAATGAGTTTTGTGTAAATTGATATCGGGAACATTAAGTGGTTGAATATTATAATCTGAGTTAGTTAGTAAAGTGTTTGACTGCACCAACATTACATAACAATCGCCCATAGTATGGAAATTATGGATGCCATTAATGACGATGGCAGCGGAGAACCCTACGCCCCTATGCTTTCTCATTCTCTCTTATTCTCCGACATTTACTTTTCGACACTTTTAATATTTTACTGACTTCCTAACATATAGATCTATGGTTTTAGAATTTTTATAATTATAAACAAGACTTAAAAATTAGTTTGCCAATGAAGTGTCACTTCTGATATGTGTACATCGTACGCATTTACTTTACATTTTTATTTATACTCCTAATAGGACGGCTTCAATAACACTCTTCTAAAAAATCAGTATAAATCCTAATATAAGTTATTATTGGGTCTATAAATATTTGAATCATTAGTCTATCATAATAGATTAAACAAAGGCATAAACCGGTTGCCTCAGAGCGTGCATTGCAATTATATTCGCTGCAACAATGCGAAGCTGTTTAAATCTAATATAATCCTTATTTATTAGGTAACAAAGATAATTTTAGATTATATTAGAAATCGGGATCGCATCCCTTCTCTATGGGATAGAAACCTGTTTTAGGTTTATTTATAAACGCTACCTGGCTTTGTACAGGTGTACGGGCAACTCTCGTCCTCCGGCCATCTTTGAACAATTTTTTTTTGTGTTAGCAGGTCAGGTTGTACGAAATTCAGGACAATGTTTCGCTGCTACAAAATGCAAATTGCGAGTTTGCAGATGTTCTCCTTTTAAGTAAATAAAGTGCGGCTTCTTTACTAAATTAACTTAGCAATACAGAATTTAGTTTTTGTAACCTTCCTTCCTTTTCTTTTTAAGGCAGTTAGGTTAACGTTTCAAACTCAAAATATCTTTATTCAAGTAGGCCTAATACATCACTTTTGAATCGTCAAACTAATTACACACGAATTCTAATGTAAGACTGATGACAGTTTTAAAGAACGACTTAAATCTAAAGTTACGAGAGTTCATTCGCGCCCTGTCCTGAGAAGAGCCCACATCAAATTGAAACGGTTAATTTTTGTTTTAATTGTAATTGAGTTTGATTGTAATAGGCTTAAGACTAGAGCTATAAACTTGATAATGACATTAGTATATATAAACGAAAACTGAAAAAAATAGCTTATATCTGAAAGTTATTACAATATAAAAGAAAAGTCAAAATCAGTAAAATAATTCGCACCAGGCAGTTTTAAAGCTCATAATGTTTTGTAACGTTTCATTCTAAACTGTAGCATTTTTATTAATGTGACTGATTATACGAGACTTATTTACCTTTGATGGTTACCACACAACATTGTACCGCTGACTGCGTCATTGGTCTAGTGGTTCGCGTGTTCGACTACAGACATGAGGTCTTGAGTTCGAGTCCGGGATCCGGCAAATTTAAAAATCGATATTCACGTTTCTATTAAGATTTTCTCATTATATGGCCGAAGTTGAGAAGTTGGCGGTGTGCTCCACCCTCGAGCCTCGGAGAGCACGTTAAGCTGTCGGTCCTGCGCCTGATCTGCTCCGGTCGTGACGGATTTCCGTCACATACCACTATGAGAGTGAAGGGATAGAGAGTGCACTTGTAGTACCATAACCGCGAAACCGTAGTGGAGCAGCGTGATGAGTTTATGCTCTAAAAACCCTCTCTCATACGAGTGTGGAGGCCTGTGCCCAGCACTGAGACGTGAATGGGCTGCTACTTACCTAACTTTTTTTATTGTACCGTAATGCAAATGATTTAATTGGTGGGGTCGTAATAGCTACGGCAAAAATATCACACCAGACCAGAATGAAACAAATTAAAAATATAATTTCCGAAATCTGCCCTGTTAGGAATCAAACCCAGAACTATAGAATTATATTTGGGAATAGAACTAATAAATAGCGCTAACGAGACCATCGAACGATTTCCTTTAACATCATGAAGAAACTTAAACAGAAGGAGTAATTTTAGATACAAGTACATCTCGTATTAGAGCAACATGGTGGGTCTGTGCTCTAAAAATTACTGAGAAAGGAGGTCTGTGGCAGCCACTATATTATGATTTATGCAGGATATTGTGAAAACGGAAATCATAGGTTTCCTAGTACTGATATGAAACTAACTATTATAAATGTATAAAGGTCATGTTTATAAAATAATATGTTAACATTTACAACATCACATACAATAAGTATATGTAAAATGTATTTACATGTAGTTGTCCGCCCTAAAGACCTTGTCAGTTTAACCGAGAGATAATCGAGGGCACCCATTTATTAATGATGTAATTAGTGTTTGTTTTGTAAAACATATAATGAAACGTCAAAGCATACAAATCATCTATACAAATAAAAAAAATAACAGCTTTTCACCAAATGCATGTGAAAATATAAACTGTACTGATAACAAAAAAACAATTTTTTATTAGTTTATCTCTCTGTATACTTGATCCCGCTAATCTTTGAAATAACTGAATCAATTTTATCGTGACTCACAAGCAGATAGCTCGTGTTATAAAGAATAACTTAGGCTACTTTAATTTTAGGGAAAAAGGCATCAAAAATGACTTGTATTTGAACCACTTTCTGCCGTTATTTCTATAGAAAGTTATACAATAAATACGTCGTCATAAAATGAAGAGTGAATGGTTATCAATTAAGAGAGTTAAGCGGAGAAGCATAACTTTATAATTGGAAATATCTTTTTTATTACTCGGCGAAAGTAAATATGCGATTTAAATGCGCTCGTCGGTCGTTTTTCTGTGGAAATCAATACTTTTTATAACAGTTATACAAACACAAACCATGAATTCAAATTGTATGATTTTAAAGCGACTATCCCTAAAATTTTCTATTGGCATACAGTTTTTAAGTCAGTTAACTGTGGCCGCGCGTAGCCGTGACTTAGATGTTAATTATTTGAAAAGTAAATAATTTCCATGGGAATTGAGGAATAAAATTATGTTAAGCATACCGCGTATAAATTTTCTATACATTTGTTTTTAAGTTTTTTCAAAAAACATACCAAATAATAGGTCAAATAAAATCAGCTACCTAATCATAATCTTTCTACCAGGTTTAAACTCAAAAAGCATTTTTGAATCGTCAGTAGTCTGTCCGTTGATAAAAAGTCTACCGCTGGTTCGGAAAGTTGAATTCGCTGAGAAGAAACTCAGCGGTTACTCTTTTAAAGATAGTTATGTATCTTACAATGAGTAATATACTTCTGTGTGCAACTGGAATCAAGTCCAAAATTTTCTATCGCTTAAATAATCTTCAACATTATAATATGCCTTTTGTAAAATTATGTTTTTGACATATTGATGATGATTGATGCAAATCTAAAACTGATTGCGGTTTCTTATTAAATTAAAATGTGTATGCTCAACCCGACAAATGATTTATGAGCCTTCTCCACTCTAAAATATGGAATTACAAGTTTGTTTTTATTTCTTGTATTAAAATTGTGTGTTTCCCTTTTTTGCTTATTATTATTTTTAACCTTTATGCATAGATTAATATTTTAAAGTCATATCACCAATATGGATTTAGTAACGTGCTAATATTTTGATGTTACAAACAGACGTTTTAAATTTGTTTATGGAAATTCTTTATATACAGGTTCCAAACGGTCATGCTTATTGAATACACTTAAAAACATTTTCATTTTTATGTTTTTCCCTAAAAGTATATAATCTCCATATAAAATCAGCTATCTGCTAGTAAGTCTGGAATTTTTTTTAACAATTTAGGCACAGATTAAGAATTTTAAAACGTCACCATTAACAGGATTTCAAGATAATATTGGATATTAAAAACTTACGGTTCAATTTTGTTTATTTTGAGATAAACGAGCCCGCCCTATTTTGCTATCTTATGGAAATAGTAAGGAATCAATCCATATATACAAAAATTCCAAAAGGTCATCCAAAGCATTCTTGAATCCACTTAAAACATTTGATCAAAATCGGTAACGCATAAAGAATTGTATACACATACAAAGTATTTACCTTTGCCTTGGTAGCAATTAATTAAAAATACAAAGAGCAAATTACCTCTTGTCTGTCGGAGGCTTTATACATTAACGTGAAGGCAACAGTTTTTACCAAAGCACATACTGCAAGCGTTGTCCAATGCAAATTGCAAACTGTTTGAAAAAAGAAAAAAATTACACAACAGTTGGGAGGAAAGTTGAAAAAAACTGTAGTCCGTCAAACTCGAGATCGTCCTTCCCTAGAGATTATTTACAGACAGAAAAGCATGCGGTTATTACAAATACCTACATTATTTATAACCAAACACAAAATCTAAACATTTTGAACTTGAAGCGTGAGAGAAAAATCTATCCAAAACTAGCGTAATTATAAACCAAATTATTTAACTTGATAATTTCATTACATGTTTTGCAAGGTAAATAATGCAGTGAGAAAATTCAATCATTTTTATGCTCGTTTGTATTGCTTCCACGAAACCATAAGTTATAATTTTTTCAATAAAGGTAGATAGTCGTTTTTATAGTTATAACTCTTCTGCCTATTTGATAAGAAGCTTACATGTTACGAAAGCCAAAAGAGGCATCTTCTATTGACAACATCACCTAGCTGACATAACACATTATATATTTCATCTAAACTGATATTATAATGAGGAAACGTTTGTGTTTTTGTATGTAAGTATGTTAGTAATATTAAAAATCAGAAATGGCGTGCCCTGCTGAAACTATTGGTGATAGGCCAAAAAAATGTTCTACAATATTATAGAACGTATCAATATCTACAAAAAAGTCCTACAAAAAAGTCGGGGATACCATAAGTCCAAGTACTGTAGTTATGCCACTATAAGTACTTTCTTACATTTCAAAAGTTTATAAAAATGCCGACAATAATCAAACCATATTATTCATACTTCTGTATTAATCCTTATCTTATTACCCTTTCAATACCTGAAAAATAATTTTTAAATGGTGAAAATCGGACATTTTCTAAAGTAAATAACATATCCCGAGTCCAAATCGCATGAAATTATTTTTTTGTCACAATCAAAACTACATGAAAATATTGTCTATATGGAAGTTCTGAGACAAGAAACTATTACAAATAAATCTCTTCTCTAATATTATAGAAAAATAAGTTAAATGTCAAAAATATAAGCTCATATACCTAAGGGTCGTCAATATATTTCGTTTGTGCGTGTATTCAAACTGAACTCCTCTTAAGAAGCTGGACCGATTTCGGTGAATATTTTGTATGTTGTCAGATAGATACAAGAATGTTTAGCAACAAGATTTTAGCATTGATCTTCCACTTTGTATGTATGAACCACAGTTAATATAAAAATATGATAAGTAATAATAAGGTATACAGTAAAAGTTGAGACCAATCAAACTTTATTATGAAGTATTAGACGAGCGACGAGAAACTGGTTGTAGATTTTTACCGCTATCTCTAGGTGCTATGAACCGTGGCTAAATATAAAACATACTTACGATGTATATTTCCCTATATCTTTAGAGTAAAGCATTATATATTTGACGTCATGCACGTAGTCACCAATGAAATGCAAATATAGCGAAATCCGAACTTTACAATTAAATTTTTTGTATTCATACACATTTTCCAGAGACATCTAATCTTAGTAATTGTTTTCAAAAGATTGCAAATCGAAATCTAGTCATGGATTAAACTGTTATTAAAGAGCCTTTAAAAATCTAAAGTTACGAAGGTCCCTTCGCGTCCTTTCATGAGGAAAACAAAGTAGTTATTTTAACATCTTTTATTATCATCATTATTAACACATTATTTCTATTTATTTATTGTACTGAGAGCAACTTATTCACTTCCGATTTTGGTACAGTAATCCATCAAATTATATGATTTATCTATTAGCTTTTCTTTAATAATTTTTTAAATATATTAAATTACATCTGAAGAGCCTTATCCGGAAGTTTACTATAAAACCGTATACTAAAAATCATTATAAAAGTATCACCGTAAAAGGTAAAAATCACGCTTTTTCTAAAATTATTCCTTTTCCGTCTAGAAGTTATGACAAGTCTATTTTTATTTATTATTTAATTAGAGGTATAACCGATTACATTCGATGGCCTCATTGGCGCAGCGGTACGAGTATCGTTTTGCTAGCAGAGGTCCTGGGTTTGATTCCCAGCCGGGTATATCTATAGTGGTTGGAAGCTATGGCCCTGGCCAGTTACCCCCTACCAGAAAAGACATGCCACTAATCTAGAGATTTACATTCCGGTACGATCCTGTGCAGAAATACATAAGAGGTAAATTGCCTCTTACTAGATAAGCATGCTTCTATCTTAGTCTGCATAATCACTTACCATAAATAAACTGAGAATTAAACGCTAATAAAAAGAAATGTAAGCATAATCATAAAGATTTTCAAATCCACCGTTATTATTTTCATTTCTCTAATTATACAACGTTTAATATACATCTACGTAGTTGATTGTATAAGCGTAGCAAAGCGAGCAAATAAAATATCATTTCACTCATTTTCCATTGGTTGCTGTTTCAACAACATTAACTGTTACTCACTGTGATTCATTTGGTCGGAAAATACGAGTGGATTGTTCTCAGACACAGAAATACATTGGAACGAACGGCGTGAACCGCTCGACGTGTTCACACCGAAACAATCGCCTTTCTATAAAAACAGTTTTTACTGTAGGTGCAAATATTTATAGAGCTACTAATTAGCCAAAAAAAAACAAATTAATTAAAGTTCATGCCAGTATATAAAACAAGTGTACTCGAACTCGAATCTCGCCTGGTCCTGAAGAGGTCCAGAGAATCAGGATCCTATCCTCCAGGGCTCTGATTGAATGGTGGAAGGTGGACCTGGTGGCTCCAGCTGCGGGGATGGCAATGGTTGCAGCGGAGCGTCCATCCTAGGAAGATTGGCTTGCCAGAGAGCACGGCACGGTAAGGTTGGTGCAGGTGTTAACTGGACATGGTTGCTTCGGCAAGCATCTGCACCAGATTGTAGGCTTTGAAGAGACGCCTGCTTGCCGTATATGTGTGGCGGCCGTCGACACTGCGCACCACCCAGCGTCACATCTTGACATCGCCGAGATTGGGAGATACCTCTCACTCTCCAGCATTGGGGGCGTTATGATTGGCGATAAGTCAGGTGGTAGAGCAGTGATCTCCTTCTGCGAGACTGTCACCCTGCAGAAGGAGGCACTAAACAGTGAAAGGGAGCTTATGGCAGACGCTACTCCCTCTCGCCGGAAGAGGGGGCAAGAGGCGCAATTTTACTTGCCGGCTCTCCCTCAACTAAACCCTTAAGTCGGGGCACCAGAGCTAAATGCTTCAGCGAACATCTGGACCCCTACACCTGGCTGAGGGTTCCACTGGTTTTTAGTGGGTATCCTGGTACGACCAGCCACTCCCACATTCCCGGATGTAAGTTTTGACTTATGTAAGTTTATAAAGCATTTCCCAGCGAAAAAAATTTCTTCCTTTTCTATTATTTTTATACGATTGCATTATTCTTAGCAAAGCTCAGGTTATTTTTTGCAATGTCCTAATAATAGTTCTATAGACGCTAGTTTACCTGTTAACCGAGCATATATACGTTTGACGTATATATACGTCAAACGTAAACAGTACTAAATTTGGGACGTATATTAATTTAGTTTGATTCCTTTTAAGGTATTTTTTTGGTGTGGTTTAATAAAGAATATATAAAACGTCTTTATTTTAAAAAATCTAGGATTTCCGAGACTTAAAAGAAGGGATAACGGAAGATATGTTAGAAATTTAATTGTCATTGAAACATTAATCAACAAATAATTTATTTTCATGTCAAATGACAAACTGTAAATTAAAATGCCATGTGTTTAATATTAGAAAATAATTAAATTTTGTTTATGAATTTAAAATTTAGAAAAAATAATTTAGGAAATATTTTATTATATATTTTATGAAAAATAATACATTAAATTATTAAATCACGACGATACGAATAATTGTAAATATTAAAACCTTTAAACGAGTTGGGATAAAAAACGTTGCACATCTTCGTGACGCTAATCACGCATTTTATCCGTAAAAAAATTACTTAAAGAAGTTTCACTTCAAAATGAAAGTGATACAGAGAAAAAAAATTGATAGCATCAAATTATCCATGGGACTGGGCCTTTAATGCTCTCCAGTGAAGTTGGGTAGAGGATGGTTGCCTTCTTTTGCGAGACCGTCATATCGCTGAAGGAGGCAAATGAAAGACTAAGGTAAGGGAGCAAGAGGCTGAAGCTCTCCCTCGCCGTCGGAGGAGGCTTGGTGGCAGAAGTCGCACGCATGCGCTTCATGCTTCATCCTATTGAGTGGTAGGTCCTCGTGATCGGTGTCATCCGGGTCTAGTGATCTCACTCATGGATGAGGAGGGATCCGCTGGGTTTTAGTGGGTACTCTGTAATATATGAGTCCCACACTTCCGATTGGAAAGTCTTTCATCGGGGTGCGTAAAGGCATTTCCCAGGGCCAAAAACTATGGGACTGGACCTTTATGGATTTATTTTGTCCCATCCACGTGGATAGACACAGGGGTTATATCACATATAATAAACTCAAAAAATGTGTCACAGTACATTTAAAATTGAAACAAAACACACTAAATCCTTTACAGTTGTGCCAGGGATGTCACTTCAAAGTACCCTACATTATAACTAAGCAAGTATGACAATATTTTATGAGTCTCGATACACGCTGCCAAACCGTGAATATTCATTCGGTGAAATATTTGGCAAGTACTAGAAAACTTTAGATACAGTATTGTCTTTTGAAGTATTCATGCAAAATTCTATTTTACCCAGTAAATTTCATAATTCAGGATTTTAAATTTTAAAAAGGATTAATCAAATCTTTATATCAAAACGCGTGTCGATAATTTAGATATAAGAATATTGCACATATAGATATGAAATCAAATTTATGAAGAAAATAAAATGTTAAACATATATCAATTGGGATCTCGCGTTTACTTATATATATATTGAATAACATTTTATGTATCCGTGATAATATTAATTTATACAGCAAAAGAGGCGAGACACAATTTTAATACAAGAAATAAAAGCAAACTTGTAATTAAAGTGAAAAAGTTTCAGAAATGAATTGTCGGGTTGAGCATACGCATTTTTAATAAGCTACCCGAATCACTTCTAGGTTTACCTCCTCATAGTTTTAAGAATTATTTTAAAAACGTCCTATTACAAGAGGCATAATATAATGTTGAAGATTATTTAAGCGACAAAGGTGTTTGGACTTAAATCCAGTTACACACACATTGTAACGTTACAAAAACTATATTTAAAGGAGTAACCGTTGAGTTTCTTGTCGGTTTCTTCTCAGCTGAATCAACTTTCCGAACCGGTGGTAGATTTGTTACCAATGGACAGACTACTGACGATTGAAAATTGCTTTTTGAGCCTACTTGAATAAAGAATATTTTGATTTTGATTTGATACATACATACATTTGATACATTTGATTGTGCAAATATTATTATCTTAACGATGTCATCTTGATATTGGTAAAACAATATTGTCTTATTTTCATTAGTTTCCAGAAAGAATATGTATATATTTATTCATAAAATATATCGACTTTAACATAAAACATTTGGTACTTCAGAATTAAATAGTTCGTTTTTATAAAAAGCTACACAGTGACAACCCTATCTTATCTTGCATATCTTGGAAATCGAAATGGGCCTCACCTGTACAAATAATAAATGCAATTGTTTAAATTTTAGTTAGATAACTGAACCTTTTATTTTATTATCACTTTATCTTTAACAACGCAACATTTATTAAAGCTAATTATTTGAAACTAATCTGTTATTGGATATTAAGAAATATGTTATGATACCTTACTTATACTTTTATTTAGCTCCAGATAAATACGACGCGTATTTATTGAGTAACAGACCTATGGATATATATAAATACCCTGTCAGTGTTCGACTACGACGAACACTTAAACTTTTAAACCGATTTTGAAGCGAAACGAATAAACTAAAGACAAAGAATAACTATAACACTACAAGGGATATTAATAGAATGTAAACTACAAAAAAAAATATTAAAAACTAAAGGATACAATAAATAAGGAATGGAGGTAATATTACAGAAGCTTACTCTTAAGGGATTGTCAGAGTTGCGTGGATTAGCTAGTATTGTCAAATTTATCAGGTATGTGCTTAATATGATACAGTAATTTAACATAATTCATTTCGTGTAATCTATATTTTAAGCTAGAGATTACAGGGAATTAATTTTGCTAATAAGGTTTGGTAAAACAAAATAATCTAACTACTTCGTGCTTTAAATTGAAATATCATATGTAATGACGCAGTCTTCAATTACGGAAAGTGATCAGAGGAAAACTGTCTAGCACTTGATTAACTTTTAGCGAGGTTAAATTAATTTAGACAAAACACTTCATTCACCGCTCGCTAAATCATCAACTTGTAGGTCATATTTCGTTTCGTAGAGTGAACGTTCGAAGGTTTGCGAGATTTTTTATTTTTATCTTTTTGTCTGCAACTAATGACATTGACTCATTATGAATCGCTAAACGTTAGGGTTACGATAAATCGGATTATATCTTTGATTTGTACACAGAATCTTTCCGAAAGGCAAAGGTTTTGTTTAACGAAACATTTCTCTTGATTACGTGTTACCTAGCCTTCCCAAAATCAAGACGAATAAGAAAATAAAATTCCCATAATTTTGCTGGGATTGAAA
Organism: Elymnias hypermnestra; assembly: GCA_015832385.1. Classification (NCBI taxonomy): domain Eukaryota; kingdom Metazoa; phylum Arthropoda; class Insecta; order Lepidoptera; family Nymphalidae; genus Elymnias; species Elymnias hypermnestra. The sequence goes on from JACTOM010000056.1 coordinate 1,056,000, forward strand.
ATTGCGATAGTTTGTCATGCTCATTTAAATAACGTGAAGAGTTCGAAGTTCGTAAGCTTTCGTTTTAAATGAATTTTATATTCATTCTTTTTTATTTTAAATGTATGTCTGAGAATAAGAGAGAACGAGGAGAGAAGCATAAAGCACAGGGGCGTAGGGTTTCATTTCTTATTCTGTGAGCGTTCGTGGGTAATGTTGGTGCAATCAAACACTTTATTAATTAAGTCGAGTTATAATGTTCAATCACTTAATGTTACCGATATCAATTTACACAAACTTATTAAGAATAATAGCTAGGAACGCGACAGTTTCAATAGCCGACCACTCCGGCCGACTGCCACTCGAGAACTCCCGAGAGACAGGCCGGACCGCCACTTATTGACTCTGCGCCCACGCCTTCACAAAGATGGCGCCAGCGTTCCACAGACTATTACACACGGACCAGCGATCCACAGACTCTTGCACTCCGACATATATATTTCTACTTATTTATATTTCGTTTATTTATTATTTATATATAAACTGTATTTATTAGTATATTATTATAAGCCTAAATGTATATTATTATAATTACTCGTACATAATGACGATATTATGTAGTAGAATGTACTTATTTGTATTTAAGCGTATGAGAATACACCGCCTACCTTTCTCTGCTACAACTATTCCTATGCCAAAGGTTGTCTGGTAGAGATCGCTATTTTTTTATTGCTGACTTTAGCGCTTGAGTGTGATCTCACCTTATGGTAAGTATAATCTGCTAAGAGGCGATATATCTCTTATTGTTACACAGCATCGTACCGGAACACAAATCTCTTTGTTTGCGATACGTTTTTGCTGGGAGGGTGGTAACTACCCAAGGCCGAAGGCTGCCCACCAGACCAGACTCAGACAAATTAGAAAATACATTTTTCTTAATTCGCCCTACGCTAGGCCTCTGTTAGTTAAGCGAATACTCGCACCACTCGCCAACGAGGCCGTCAAATCAAGCGATAAGACCGCCTTTTTGTACTCTGCCTTCCTATGTTAGCCACATATTTGCTATTTGTGGTGTACAGAAAGTAATAAATAACGTGACACCCTTTCAATAATTTAACGTAGCGTGCTTTCTTTATTTATAACATCGTGAATAGTGATGGTAAACATATATAAATTCTAAAAAATATAATCAAACATAACAAATTTCCACTTAATCTATCTCTACATTTATATTAATTGATATAGACTTTTCTTTTTATATTATAATATACACATTTCACATTCCATACTACAGTCAAACACCCACACACGCTCTCTCCATATAAAATCTTTTCTTCTGGCTTTCTTGTAAAGAAAGAATAAATATACAAGGCAGCCCTAGCAATTTGTTTAAACTGTGTATCCAAATCGCACGGATGCGTCCAGGCGTTAAAAAGATTATTGAAGTGAATATGCAATACAGTTTTCTCAAAACTAATTAAAATTAACGTTTTGTTTTGAAAAGCCAAGAAGAGTATTCAAAAGTTAAATTTTCGCCTCCATGCGACCGTTGAAGTGAATTTCCGGTTTTAGATAACGCTATAAGCTTGTATTTGAAACTAAGAACGATTGTTAATACATTAAATGAGATGGGTTGGTAATTTAAGACGTAAGTATTACATTTTTGGTTATATTTTTTTAACAGTTTTGACGAGTTTCGATAAGTTAACACTGTCAATGGACATTAGTTTAACCAAGAGAAATACAGAATCTTTGCCGGTTTCAAAAAAAAGAAAACAATATAAATTATACGAAGCTTGTTTATATTTAGGTAAACTATTAAGTAAACAGTAAAAAAAATGTAATAATATAATTTAAAGTAAAAGCTGTAGCGGTTGAGTAGCTTAGAAGTTCGTTGCAGTCAAATAGTGACAGGAAGTTTGTGTGTGTGTATATATATATATATATATATATATATATATATATATATATATATATATATAGAGAGAGAGAGAGAGAGAGAGAGAGAGAGAGAGACACACACAGAGAGATTTTGCTAGTTTAAAAGGAAAACATATTTAACAACCACTTAATCACATCGTATATAGCGTAATGAGCACTAAAACACGCCTGGCTTAACCTACTTTAAAATAGTTAAATATTAAGGTGCTTACGTTTTTAATTAACTTGTTATAGCTTTTGTCTTAAACTTTTACTGTTCATTATTAAATACACAAAGTATAAGTTAAACTATAAATTATGACTCCATCTTTGAGATCTAAACGTAGTTTATAAACTTGAATTTATGTTGTTGAATACTTTTTGAGGTTTCAAATGAGGGAAGGCGAAAACATTCGATATTGCCGAGGACCACGCGGGGCTTCAGTTAAGAACTGTGAAAAACGAAACTTCCAACAAAAACAGGTAAAAAACCTTAAATAAATATTAAAATATGAATCAGCTTGTTTTTTTTTTATTGCTTGACTGTGATCTTACCTAATGGTAAGTGATGATACAGTCTAAGATGAAAGCGCGCTAATCTGGTAAAAGGCGATATACCCCTTTTGGTTTCTACACAGCGACGTACCGGGACACAAATCTCTTTGTTTGTACTGGTACACAAATCTCTGGTACAACTTAGCTGGTAGGGTGGTAACTAGCCACGGCCGAAGCCTCACGTCAGTCCAAACTTAGAAAAATTAAAAAATACAATTCCCTAAATTCGCCGTACTTGGAATCAAAACCGGGACCTGTGCTAGCAAAGCGAATACTTGCACCACTGCGCCAGCGAGGCCGTCAAGTTTCTATATATAAAGCAGCAATAAAATACAAATAAGGGCCTTTTTTGATACGCTTTTAGTTTTAGTCAGTATATTACTGTTTCTTTGAAACGTCATAATGTTGGATTAATTTGAGATTTTGCATACTTATTAAAGGCCGCTGACAACATAATGATTTAAAAAGTCCTTTTTACCAGTACCTTCAGAATTACTTTTCTCTGCAAGGAGTGGGTAAAAAGTCAATGACAAAACTTTAATGAGTATGTCTCATAATCCTCACTAAGGCCTTCCAGATTAGCGATTTCCAGTACTAAAACCTGTGTACGCAGGTACATATTACCTGATAAAGGACTCAAATCTACTACATTTTTACAAATAAAACTAATGGTTCGCTAGCAGAGGTCTTGGGTTCGGTGTCCGTTAGGTGAAACTTAAGAAACTACATTTCCTAATCTGTGCGAGTCTAGCTAGTTACCCACCCTAAAAGCAAAGAAGAGCCGCCAAACAATAATTTGTATAATGAAATGAATATATTATTAAACATTCTATGCCAATCTTTATTATTTTTACAATTTTCACGCTACCTGATACACCAAACTGTGTAACTATAACGTAATCGGGAAGCTTCAAAATAGAACTGGATGCGTAGTTTGCAGTGACTTTAGAACTCGCTCAGATAACGTTTATCATCGCATCCGCGTAATAACATATGTTATTGGCCGAGTATATTTGTAGCAATGCTGTAAGTTTCCAGAAATTGACAGGATTACATGGACTTGGCGTAATATAAAGATTTTATTAACATTCTAACTCTTAACTGCGTTATTATTCGCGTAATACCGGACGCCTCTTTTTAAAATCAAAGCCTCAGCTTTTTTTATCAGCTACATCGATTCAGCAATGTCACAAATTAGTCGAAATAAACAGGCAGACAGAGTAAAAGACAAGAAATTTACAGGTTCGGTAAATCTCATGATATCTTACCAAATAATACAAAAAATTTAAACTGGTTACTGTAAAAAATAGATGGCCTAGTGGAGAAGCACGTTTATTCAAAACGTTTACGTTCAAAGCAGTCTTCGAGATTAAATCCTGGGCACCCCCATGATAAAAAGAGAACATACGTGCTTAACTCTTCATTCTAATTCAAAATTGTGCATTACGGTGAAAGAGAGCATAATGAGTAACTAAATATATTTCGGGAGTCATTCTGGGGGATGTGTAGCCTGCCAATCCCAAGGTGGAAAAACTTTGTGTGCTCAGCAAAGAGACATTTAATAGGCTACCTTTATCTTATATTATTAGCTAATGATTTCATTAATTTATTTAGGAAACTGCACGATAACATTCTGTGAGATAAAAACAAACTGTTGAAATAATCTATCTGGAGTAAACTATTTCAAACCTGTAATCAACTGTTTAAATAATGTATCTGGGGGAAACTATTTCAAACTTGTAACATAACATAGACTAAATAACGATGTTGACTTAGCACGGCGTGTACAATGTCTAACAAACTGCAACAATGTTTCATCATAAATCCAGACTATTTCATATACACGCGGCAAAGACCAACACATTTCACAAACATATGATGCAACTATCCTAATGTATGATTATCTCTAATCGTCCTTAGAACTTGTTTTCATATTACAATTTATGCAACTGTCGAGTTAGAAAACATCTTTATCTATATTGATTTATGTACCTATATTTATATACGTTGTATTGTAAATATCTTATGTACTCAAATCCCGTCAACTTAATTAAATTAAATCAAAACCAATTCTTCTTAATTACGCGAATATTAGGTTTTTTTCACTGGGAAATGCTTTTTGCACGCTTATGAAGTATAAACTTACATCCGAGAGTGTGGGACTCGCTGGGTATACCAGGATACCTACTACAACCTAGCGGACCCCTCTTCATCCAGATGTCCGCTGACGCATTCAGCGCTGGCGCCCCGGATGAATCGGACTTTAGTTTTTGTTGAGGAAGAGCAGGCGAACAAAATTGCGCCTCCTGGCGACCCCCCTTCTCTAGCGCCTGACATAAGCTCCCTTTGCATGTTTACTGCCTCCTTCTGTGGGATGACAGTCTCGCAGAAGAAGATCACTGCTCTCCAACCTGACTCATTGCCAATCATAGCGTCCACAATGCTGGGGAGTGAAAGGTCACTCCCGATCAGCGATATCAAAATGTGACGCCGTGTGGAAGATGTGCCGCCCCAAGCCAATGACAATCTGCTACTGTTTGGTACGCCGTGTCGTCGGCCGCCCCACATGCGCGGCAGGCGCATTTTCAATACTTGCCGAAGCAACCATGTCCAGTTCGCATCTGTATCAACTTTATAGGTTAGCGTACCGTGCCGTACCGTTAATACAGATTCTTTTACTGCTGGTAGCACTGCGCTTGACCGTGGTTTTAGCTAATGGTCAATGATGATATCGCTGATCCTTATTAAGAAAGTCGGATCTACACAAAAATAAATGTTCAGGAGATCGGCAGCCTTGCTGGCGTAGTGGTGGGAGTACTCGATCTGCTAGCAGAGGCCCCGGATGCGATTCCGCATTCCCGCGAAATTGCATTTTATAATTTGTCTAAGTTTGGACCGGTGGGATGCTTCGGCGGCGGCTAGACAACCGGCTCAGACATTAAGCTAAACAAACAAAAGCTGTGTAGAAATCATAAAAAGTAAATTTCCTCTTACCAGATTAGCGTGCTTCTATCTTCGACTCTATCATCATTTACGACCAAAAGCATAAAACTTTTCCTAGTAGTAGACATGGATCAAATTTTAAACATTAGTATTTAAAGTATTTTTATCAATGAAACTAATTTCGAAATACTCTCTTGAACAGTTATGTTTTCGTATGATTTTCTAAATGACACACAATATTTAAAATACATTGGACGTATTAACATTCATGTTCTTAATCTATACACAGTTAAACACAACAAAGGTACGGAAACAAAGTAAAAGAAAATAAAATAAAATTTAACTAAAGTCATACCTTATGGAATCTTATTTCTATAATAGTCCTTAAGAACTATTTTAAATTTATTTATATTACCTCTCGTCATTAAAATACTATTCGCACTTATTAATACTGTATTAGGAATCCAGCAAAATTACTGTTAATTAGTTAAGACTTTAGATAACATTCAAGAAAGCTAGATTAGTCATAAATTTTCTTATCACTAACATAATTGTTTTAGAAGAATTTAATTTTAACTAATTGAATTTTTTTATTGCTAACAGATCAGGATTTGACTTTGATCACACCGGATGGTAAGTGATGATATAGTCTAAGATGGAAGCGTACTGATCTAATTTACCTCTAATTGTTACAAATTAGAAAATGCAATATCCTAAACTCGTCAAACAGGAGATCGAACCCAGTATCTCTGCTAGCAAAGCTAGTACTCGCACCAATCCGCCGGCAAAGTCATCTTTTATAAAATGCCTTTAACAATTACATTTTTCTAATGCTGACAGGTTACTATTTGACTGTAACCTCACTGGATGACAAGTGCTGATTTAAAAAAGCGATAATCTGATAGGTGGTAATATAACTGTTATGGTTTCTATACAGCGTCATATCGGAAAGCATATTTTATGTTTACGACTTTGCCGGTTTGTTCGCCTAACTAGCAATGACTGAAGCCTACCACACGTCCTGACTTTGATAACTTAGAAGATGCAATTTACTAAATTTCCCCTGTCGGAAATCAAACCCAAGACCTCTGTTAACGCAGCGAGCACTCGCACCACTGTGCCAGCGAGCCATTACAATAATAAATCCATCTTAAACAATATTTTTTGCCTACTACGTGATCGATCGTAACATGAAAGGGTCATTGTATCGGAACGTCAGAATGGTCACTTGCCATGGTGTAAAAGTCATTTACCTACGACCTTGAACAAAATTAGAAAACATTTTCTGAATTCTAATAGTTTCCTGACTTTTCGATTAACACAATCTATTTTTTTTATAAGTAATGACTCAGAAAATCTTTAAAAAAAGTTCAATAAATTGCATTACGCTTCGAATATTTCTTATTTAAATAAAAATATATGAATTGCTCTAGGACCGTAAAGAAAACATACGATTATTATTTCAAGACGATATAAGTTGTGGATACGACACGCTATCAACTTATTTTGAAAGCATAATTAATCTAATAAAGCAAAATTATAAGTGATAATCTCGTTTCCTCTTAAAATATTTTACCCGTAGTATATGAAAAATAGGGGCAATGGTTATTAAATACTAGTAACAGTTTTTAATTATATCAAAAAATTATTTTGATTGAGAACTTGGATCATCAATTCCGTTGGTATTCATTACCACCGGTTCGGAATGATGAATCTACCGAGAAAATACTCCGTAATACGCATTTAACATAAAATTTATACATTAATAACATTTTACATATAAATCGATTGAAGTTCAAGGAGTTCCGTTGCTGAAATATTTCTGAATAATACAAGACTCTTTAAAGTGTAAGAGAAATGTTGTCTGAACTTAAAACCACTTCTATCAGGAAAGTATGGACGACTATTATACAATAATTAGGGCACAATTAGGTAGTTTCTTGTTTGAGAGCATTCGCAGTTATCCCTGTTAAGGTACGGGTGTGGCCAGCTGATTGGTAACACACGCACGAGGGCAGCTGTTCACAACAAATGACTGTATCGATTTTGGCCGACAGAGCCGATCTTGTAAACGAAACAGGTGTTTAGGTATTCCGTAACCTAATAACCGAACGCAAACACACAGGCGCCCACCTCTATCGTAAATTTAGTTAAGAGTATTTCAGATATTTTACAGTTAACTAGAACACGCTACACTAGGCCTTGATAATTATCTCACATACGATATATAAAATGTAACATTATGGAAAGTTTACGTAAAAATAAGCAGACGAATTTTGAATGAAAGACATATAGTTTTCTTGTATAAGGCCTTGAAATACTAACCTTGATTCCAGAGCGTCCTTGTTGCTTCAGCAACACATTCTCGGGCTTCATGTCGCAATGGATAATCCGGTTTTTGTTGAGTGCGTGCAGACACTGCAATAAACTGTGAGAGAATTTGCGCACGAGCTGCAAAGAGAACCCTTGGAACTTGTTCTTCTTGATGAGCTCGTACAAATTTATCGAGAGCAACTCAAACGTGATGCACGTGTGATTCCTAAAGGTGAAGGAGTCAAACATGTGTATTACATTCATCGTGTTGTCTTTGTCCTGCTCCCGGAGGTGCTCCAGGATACGGATCTCCTCTTGGGCCTGCCTATGGAAACGTTTCTCATTTCGCACCATCTTGAGGGCGACGTTCTCCCTCTTCTTGTGGTCGTAGGCTTTGACAACCTGACCGAAGCTCCCTTTGCCTATCACTTTGAGCACCTCGTATCTGTAGGCTATGTGGTCGTGCGGTATGTGTATGTAGGAACCCTGCTCGTTGTCGTATTCGCAATTGTTCGGGAAGCCGACGAGCCCGGGTCGTTTCTTAGCGTTCGCGCCAATAAAGTACACTTGGGGATAGTCGAATATCTCGCGTTGCTCGTAGGGGGTGAGTTTGTTCATGTAGAGCTTCATGACCTGCTCGGGGCTGGCGGCGGCGGCCGGCGGTCGCTTGTCGGGCGGCTGCGCGTTGGTCGCCGGCGGCGCGGGCGGCCCGGGCTCCAGCGGCGGCAGGGCCCCGTCCCGGAGCAACGCGCGCCCGAACGCGTGCGCGCTCCCTAGAGGCATGTCGCCGGTCATGGCCGAGCGGCCGCCGCCACCTCCGCGCACTTCGCTCGCCGTGGCCGTACCGACCCACGCTCGCTCGTACACACCACTGCACCTCACTGCACTCGCACTGTTAAATGGAGCCACCCCAGGGCACCGCACCACATCTCACATAGATAGGGAAGAGTTACAACCGCGCTTCCACTTATGCGGACACATTCCGTCTCGGACACGATACGATGGAACCGTCACAGATGATACCGTGCGACGCGAACGTGAAACGCAAACAAAGACCCCCTTCCTTGTGGGTCGACCCGACGACAGAACCAGAGAGAAAATAGAAACTGGTCGCCAGAGTCATTGAACCGTTCGGCTGGCTAGAGCACGCGAGTGCGAGTGAGAAAGATAATTAAGACAGTTTGTAATGTCCATTCTCAGAGGGCGCTTCGCATCCGCGCCGCGCGCTGCAATCATTAACGAAGACCGAAATGTACAGAAAATATTGCCAGACTCTGATTTCAAATACTAGCTAATGTTCTGTTTACGGAAAATAAACATAACATTTACAAAGTTTTCTTAAAGTTATAATGTATTGATTTAGAATAAGTATTAATAATTATTTTTCTGAATTTTGTTATTGTATTATTAATAGAATCCATGATGTCTCATTACTTATAAATATCTTTGTATAGAAAATAATGTATGATTGTGCAGAAAGTATGAAATTTTAATATCTCAGATATATTTTATTATTATTGAATGAATAAGAAGATTAATTAAAATACAAATATGAATAACAAGACTATTTGATTTAATTTGCTAAAGTATTATAGTGTCATAAAAATTCTATTTATTTAAATTACTTATCCTATTCGCAGTTTATGAATAAATAAGATTTTTATTTCAAATTTATATTTTTAAGGTGTGGCAACGAATTCATTTGACATATAAAGTTATTAATAAAATATGATGAAACTGTAATGTGAATAGCTCTTTAACTGTCATATTTTAAAAATTAATGCTAAATAAGAATATTTAAAATTCATATATTATCTAAAATTAATTTAATTAGTGACTTTTTGGGTCTTTCATCAAAACATAGCTTGTCTATGGTAAATTTGTAGGAATCGCCATCTATCGCGCAATCATTGAACTTGCCTTGGAGCAATGAATAGTGTATCATCCATCCAATGTAGACGTCTTTTTTCACTCCCTTGTTTTGTCATTTAACAATCGTAATAAGTGATAATTATAATTTTACTTCCATTAATAATCAAGTTGTGGGATTGTTGTGTAACTAATCAGTGTATTGAAAAGTCGTTTAATCTTGAAGATTTCATGTTGGTGTAAAGATTAAGTAAGTGGTCTATAGTTATTTTTCTTCAGCAGAGATTTCTTTTTGTCATTTTCATAGCTACTTTGTTTGCTTATGACAAATGTAAAGATGTTTTAAGTTGATGTATTTAATAATGTTGATATTGTATTAATATTGGATATACTTTGTCCTCTCCTTGATAGGCAAATTGGACGGCGGTACTCTACATTTATTTAGATTTTTATGTGAGCGATAATCGCCCAATAGATAGACTTGAATTGTTGTTAAAAGACATAGGATCAATCCTGGGCAAGTACCACTGTTTCGGTGAAAGAAAATATCCTCAGGAAACCTGCGTACTCTTGAAGCTCTTTTGGGGAATGTGTTATATGCCCCTCCACAGTCGAACGACATGGTGGTTTGATGCTCCAAATCTACTCCATATGACTGTTCTACATTGTCTCCAGCTGTGGAAGCAGCTAGTAAGTAGATGTACTTACCTATAATGGCTGTGTACATCTGAAAATGTAATGAAAGAGGTATAACATGATTATCAAATGTATGTAATTTGTATGTAGCAATATTTGATTAATTACCTATTAATATGTCCACATATTTCAGTTTCCGCATCACTCACCATATATATTGTTAAAATTTTCCTTTGTTATTAAAATACTTTAATGTTCCTTAATTAAATTCTTTATATTATCTGTCTCTGTATATATATTAACTGTCTATGTTAAAACAGTTTTTTGAAATTTATTTTGCATTAAATTCTACGGCACTATCTATTGAAAGTTGATATAAAAGAGTGATAGGTATCTTTCTATATAATGAGTTTAAGAAGTTTGTGTTTGATGGTGCAGGAATTGATTCTAGTGTTTGTTATATTTACTTCATTGGCGGTAACTAGCCATGGCCGAAGCCTCCCCCTAGACCAGACTAACACAAATTACAAAATGCTATATTCTAAATTTGCCATACTAGGGATTGTACCTGGGGCCTCTGCTAGCAAAGTGAGTACAGTCACCACTGTGCCGGCAAGGCTGTCTCCTTACATGTATGTAGTGTTTATTGTTAGTACTATATAGTCTGTTTACATCTCATTGTTTATAAAAGCTGAGTCACCTAATAATAGCAGTACACATACACTTGAATTGTACTAATATTAGTCATTAGGATGGTAACCTTAAGGTTATATACACAAACAAGTTTTATGAAAAATTTGTAAACTATTTTGTAGTGATTATAAACATCCTCATTCTATTTCTAGTTGGTTTTGCTTTTTTATAAACAGCTGTATGTTGTTATTTAAATTAAAGCTTTTAGGTAATATGTATACTACACTTTTTTATTGCTGATAGATGCTTGACTATGGCCTCATCTGATGGTAAGTGATAATAATACAGCCCAAGGTGGAAGAGTGCTATCCTGGTAAGATGTAATTTACCATTTATGGATTTCATACAGCGACATACTCGAAGACAAATTTATTATTGTTAGGCATCATCTTTGTGTTGGGTGGTAATTCGCGACGATCGAAGCCTCCCACTTATCCAATCTCAGACAAATGATAAAAAAACAGTTTCCATACATTTTTCAGTTGGGAATTGTGCCCAGGATCTGTTGCTACGCAAGTACTCGCACTATTGCACCAGCAAGTTCATTTAAAATAATGCCAACTACATATATAAATCTACTGTATGTGTGTGAGATATAATTATTTATTTCTTTTATGAAAAAAGAGCACTGACAATTTCTTAGAAAATTAACCAAAACAAGCTTCTATAAATGTTCAAGTTTTAGGTGTGAGATAATTTTGTTTAATAGTAACTGCAGTATGCGATAGAAATTTAATATATTGAAACAAGAATCACAAAATACAAAAAAGAGATTGTGATAATGTTATTTGGCGAAAACATTTTTTTTTTTTAGTGGACTGCTAACTGTTTTACAAAGGATGACATTCTTTCTCATATTATATTTAGAAAAAGATATATAAACTGAGCCTTAATAACGAACTTGAGTAACGGTCTAATACAGTTTTACTACTTGTTACTTTTCAAAGTAACTTTGCACAAGTTAGTAATTTAACCAAATCTTCCTAGGCAGTTCTTTAGGTCATTAATTAAATAATTTAATTGAATTATTGAATGAATACTTATGTTGATTGTACTGACTACAAGTATCCTTGCACTATGAATGAAAAAATATCTACTTGAACTTCAGAGTATAAATACAAACATTTATATTTAAAGTATTGAAAGTCAATAGATCTCAATTTAAGGTTTATAATTAATTATGTAAACAGTGTCACTATAGTTCCCAGAATAAATTCTTTTTATATTGTTATTGGGAAATGAGATAAGATAGTAATAACCCATTATCAGAATTCCATAGAAATTCAGTGTAAAGTTATCAACCAATACAAATATGCCCTGAGTAATTCTCTTTGATATAATATTATGACTTTTTGTCACTTATTAAATATCAACACACATATATATATATATTTATAACTTATGAATAGCCAGATGGTGTCTCAAAGAGCTACACTGGCTGTGCATGCTGGATTGTTGATGCCAACACGTATGGTAGTGAAAGTTGGCTATGGCAGAAGAACCACAAAAGTAAAATAAATGCGGTAGAGATGAGAGCATTGAGAAGCATGAGTGGGTTAAAACTGAGTGACACAGTAAGAAATAGTGTGATAAGAGAATGTTGTAGCATAAAAGAAGATGTAGTGACTAAAATTGAGAAACGTATGCTTAGATGGTTTGGGCATGTAGAGAGAATGAATAAAAGGAGACTGACAAAAAGGATTTATGAGTCAAGAGTGAATGCGAAAGTTGGAAGGGGAAGACCAAGGCGAACGTTCCTGGACCAAATCCAGGACATTTTAAATAACGGCCAGGTCAAGAGTACTCTAAACCGACGAACTTGTATGAAAGGTTTAATGAGAATGAAAGAAGCGAAGGAGATATGCAAGGATTGTGGCAAGTGGAAGGATGTTGTCTCTGCCCACCCCTATGAGAATGAAGCGTGATGCTATGTATGTATGTATATATAACAGGGTGTGTGTAGCAGTGTCATCCAAATCCCTATCTTGTGGGAGACTGTTCATAGTCAGCAAGTACATAAAAAAAGAAAATCTCTACATATTAGTTGAGTAATTTCGACAAGATTTTGGAACACCTTGACAGGGTTTCACCCTTAATTAATGTTACTTGTTGAATGCAATAAATAAATCATTCTGTTACACTTTATTGCAGACAGCATACTTTTAGTGATGAAGTGGTATTTCTTCTATATAAAAGTTTAGAACGCACACATAGTGCTGGTCACACAACACAACGGTTTGATATAGACAATAGTTTTCATTTTGATTGTTTGATGTAGAAATGAAATCAAATTTGTCTGATCACAGAAGATACGTTAATTTCAGGTCCAATTACCTCTAAGACGGTATCATTACATATAAATATTATTACATGCTTACAAAATACATATGTCGGAAGTGACACTTATTTGGCAAACAAATTTTTATGCAAATCTAAAACTTTAGATTTCCGAGACTTAGAGGGAGGGAATAGGATGATATGAATTTAATAAATTTATTGTCATTAAAATATTCCAATATCAAATTACGGACTGTAAAAAAATCCACGTGTTTTTTGTCAATATTAGAAATTATTATTTAAATTTTGTTATTGAATTTAAAATTGAGAAAAGAGAATTTATGAAATATTTTTATTTTATGAATAGTATATTAAATGACGAGTGGAAAATTGAAATGCCAGCTGTTATTTTTATATATTAAAACTACCTGACCTTCAAACGAATAAGCATAAAAACGCTGCACATCTTCGTGACGCTAATCACTAAAGAAATTGCATGCATTTTATTTTTCCGTTATTATACTTGTATATAAATAATGATTATATTGGCTTTAAATATATTCCTATAAAACATCGCATATGTAGCAATCATAAACGAGTTATTCAGTGTAAACCAGTTATCATGGAATAAATACAGTAGTAGCTTAAGAGAATTAAAAATGTCAGTCTAGCATATTTGTTTATTTTCTTAACTTATTCTAACAGACTGACAGATAACGCATGAACTATTGTCGGAATAATAAAATTTGATGTTTATATTAATTATTTTACATACGGGATATGTAAATACGAAATTAAAAAATTTTATTAACTGGAATAAAACTTTGTAATGATGAGTTAGTCTATATCCCAATTTTTCTAACCTCTGAAGTCTGTATGTATAAATAAAACAGTAGAGCATTGCGTTATATTTTTTTACGTAACTTAGGTTGCAAACATGAGAATCAAACAACTCCAGAATATCTCCTAACATCTCGTGGAATATTATTAATACTTGCGTGGAGAACCAGGAGTTCGATTATGCAGTTAATGTAAAGTATAAGTTCAAGACTTAGTTTTTGGAACGTAGTTCCTTATCGCGCGTTGTGAAAGGGGGCTAGACGGAAAAAATTCTTACGAAAAGTTGCCACGACACTTTTTGCTATAGTATAAGCTATTGTAAGCTGTGCAGCGTCGCATGGTTCTCTCTCTCTTTCTCTCTCTCTCTCTCTCTCTCTCTCTCACAGAAAGAAAGCCAGATATTTTCATTTCTATTTCGCATTGAACAGTGTGGTGTCGCGACGATTATTTTTGTTGAGTGTATATTAAATTTAAAAATATTATTATTATAACTTAAAAAAAATAAAATTTTATTACAATTCCTTCACTAATTAATCGAAAAGAAACTTCGTTCCATCCGGGTGTCCCTTGACACCTCTCAAGTTTTTTAAGTTTAAGTTAAGGACTGCCTCAGTGGTCTAGTGGTGAGCATGTTCGACTATAGACATGAGGTCCTGGGTTCGAGTCCCGGGTCTGGCCAATTCAATAATCAATATTGAGTTTTATATTCAAGATTTTCTCAATATTTGCCCGATGTTGGCGGTGTGATTCATGCCTGTGTCTCTGAGACTAAGTTAAGCCGTCGGTCCTGCGCCTGATTTCTCTCCGGTCGTGTCGGATTTCCGTCACATCGGACTATGAGAGTGAAGGAATAGTACACTTGTGTACTATGCCTGCTAATCCGCAGTGGAGCAGCGTGGTGTGTCTATGCTCTAAAAACCCTCGCTCCTCGGAGTGAGGAGGCCTGTGCCCAACTGTGGGACGTGAATGGGCTGATACTTACTTATAAGTTTAAGGATGTGGCGCTGGTGAAGTGGTGCGAGTACTCGCTTTGATAGCAGAGGTCCCAGGTTCGAACCCCTGTGGGACGAACTTAGGAAATCGCTTTTCTAATTTGTTTGAGTCTGGACTGGTGGGAGGCCTCGGTCGTGCCTAGTTTCCACCCTAGCATCAAAGACGTAGCGCCAAGTAAAAAAAATTCTTTACGGTTCCGGTACCATGCTGTGTAGAAACCATAAGAGGTAAATTGCCTCCTAACAGATTAGCATGCTTCCATCTTAGATTGTATCATCAGTTATCATCAGGTGTGTCCACAGTCAAGCGCTAAATTGTTAGCAACTTGTGGAGTTAGGTGCACGTGTCCTGCCCCCCTGGTGAAGGAGTGTAGATGTCAATCTTTTTTTCTGTCTTTAATGCCTGACGGATTCGCAAAAGAAGGCAACGGCTCTGTAGTCCATCTTGGTACATCACTATCGCATCACGTTTACTAGTCCCGCCAAAAACATTGTTTATACAACATAAGATGTTTTTTCTGGTTTATCCGCCAAAATGCAAGGAAAATGCACTGAAATTACTTATTTAAGTTCTGTATACATTCATTTCATCTTATACTTCTTTATCTATTTCATTATAATTAACTGAACAGGTTTGCATGAATGAGTGAAACTTGACTGCAAATAGGTAGCCTGTTTTTTATTACCTCATAATAAATATGTTGGGATCGTCAAAAGATATCAGTGTTATATTACAGCAATGATATTTCGAGTTCGTGATCGAAATCTTCCATTCAAATAAGCTTAAGAGTCCTTAGAGGCTATTGGTAATGGTTCTGAAAGCAAATTGTCCCAAAAAGGGATAAATTTCAACCGATAAGAAATTCAACTAGTAATATATATAAAAATTTAATTTAGTAGCACCATCAAGCAAGAAAGTTCGTTATAAAGAACGACTCTTTCAAACCATTTGCATCTGCTCTCAGAGAGATTATAATAAATACTATTATTATTATAAATAACATCAAGTGTCATCCACTCCTAGTTAAAAAATTGGATTTGAAGTGAGTGAATAATTTTTTTTTATCGACGATTATAAATTTGAATATGAGATATATAAGGAGAGCGAACTTATAGTAGGAATTACAAAACAAAATGTAGAGATCACATAGCAAGTCAAATGTATACAACATCGATTTTCTATAATAAGTAATCGATCTTGAGAAATAGAAATAAGCTTGGCCTTGGACTATGATACCCTTAAGTTATTCTTGTATGTCAGTTAATTTGAGTATTCGGTCAAATTAAATTATTATCACTTTTAAATATTGCCCACTTTTGACACCAATAAATAATAATTAATTTTTGACAGTTTATTAATTATTTACAGTAATATGAATAACAAAAGTTTAAAGTCAACTCATGCACCGTAAAAAACGAAAGCTTTTATGTTTGAGTGAGTATGAGTTTTTAAGAGATCGCGTCATATATTTTTGCCAAAATAGTGAATGTAATGAATTAAGATTTGAAAACACTGGTCAGATCGAATGTCATCTACTAGTTGGAATTGAAAATTTTAATACACAGAATTGTACTCCGACATGCATTGCGACAAAAATAAAATGAACAATTACAAAAAAAACCTAGCGTTCAGAATAGCAGCCAATGGTGGCACAATATTCCCAAACAACATAAATCTAAATTACTCTCTAAATGATAATCGTGTTTACACCGGAACCCACGTTCGCAGGAAGGACGTAATTATGATGTCCATGCACTTTATATTTTACGAATAGATACAATGCTTATGACGCACAGTGCGTTCCACGAAACGCACTTACGAGTTTCAGTATCATTTCGAAATAACAATGGATGCAATATTTATAATCCCTTAACATGTATCAGATATATACTTAATAGTCCATTATATGACTAATATAAAACGTAAGCAGAATAAACCTTACCTTGGAGTACGTGTTATTGCGATCGAAAACTTATCCTACATTAATATGCGCGAAAAACTGTACCAATGGTGGCAATCAGCAGCATAGCTTATCAGGATCCAGGAAAAGCCGGGATTTTGATTGACTTTCTGATAAATAATATATTTGATTGACTCTGCTACATAATATTTTAGTTCTTATTGGACACCAACAAAATACACATTTCAAACATTAACAAACTTAATTTACAGTTTTTTGCTTAATGGTATCTTAATTAAAGGTGAAAGCTACATGGACAAAACTTTAACAACAACGTAATGCTGAACCCGTGACTTAGTCTGCGAGGAATGTTTTTTGGGTAGCATTTGCAATAATTTAGGCAAACTTTCACAAATAAGAAACATACGTATAACATCTACGCAACGTCTCTTGCGGGTGGAATTTCATAAAATCCGTTCTTAGCTGACCTCTACTCGGCAAAAGGAATATTGCTACCGAATTTCAAGTCTGTACGCCTTATGGTTACAGAGATATCGTGTTGAGTCAATAGATACCTGGATATCTCTTTTATATATATAGATAAAGTAATAATTAAACAGAAGATTAACAAAAGAATAAAAAAGAAAATTGGGCTTAAAGGACAGATAACGACGATAGTTTTTTTTATAAAGACAGTTTTGGAATCACGAAAAACGAATTTTTTTTTATTATTATTGCTGACAGTTTAGCGCTTGACTGTGATCTCACCAGATCACAGTCAAGCGCTAAGTGAAGATGGAATGTACAGTCTAAGACTGAAGCGCGCTAATCTGGTAAGAGGCGATATACCCCTTAAGGTTTCTATATAGCATCGTACCGAAACACAAATATATCTGTTTCGCGGCACGTTTTTCCTGGCAGGGTGGTAACTAGCCACGGCCGAGCCTTCCCACCAGTCCAGACTCAGAAAAATTGGAAAATAGTTTCCTAAATCCGTCCTACCGGGGATCGAACCCGGGACCTCGGCTTGCAAAGTGAATACTCGCACCAATGCGCCAACGAGGCCGTCAAATATCCAATTGTGAAATTTATTTATATTTCTACTTAATCAATTCACTTGACTCAAGTGGTTTATCTAAAAGGGGTTTATCTAAAAGGAGTTATATACTTAGAACTTTTATTAATTCGTCAATTTTGATATCAATTTTTCTTATATATCTTTTTATAGACTAAATCATTTTTTTATATCTTTCTATGAAAATAGTGATGAAGTTATAGAAGTACGTATTTGTCGATAGTAATTTCAGACTTTGACCTGACAAAAAGTAAACGCTTACCAAACGCATTTTTGTATAACTTACACAATACAATTGAGCTAAACAAAATTGCTATATAAACAGTTATACCTCTTTTCGGCCAATTTACAAATAGTGATCATTATTCTAGGCTGAAGTTATCAAGAGTGCGAAAATATGAACCCGTTCTGAATTACATCGCTGTTATAGAGCCGACCAAGTTGATCACACCAGCCAGCCAATTGGTTTAAACAGATAACTTGCTGTCTCACGCGACTTCATCTGGGTCTCATAAGTAAGACAAATTTGGTTACTGTACAAAATATTTAGGGTATAGTCAATCATAAAAGACAGATTTTAGCGTAACATTAATCACAAGGACAAGGAGCAAATTTTCCTCCTTTTAACCGACTTCAAAAGAGGAGGTTATCAATTCGTCTATTTTTTTTATGTTTGTTATCTCATAACTTTCAACTGGGTGAACCGATCTTGATGATTTTTTTTATATGAAAGGTGGTGCTTGTCGTAGGTCCATGAGAAAATTGGATAAGTCTTAAATTTGCATTAAGCATGTGCTCGACAAATGGACGAATAACTCAAGATCACCCCAGCCCACTTCAAGGGTTATTTGATGATAGTTTGGTTAGGTTTTGATCATGATCATCACCGGACGCCTACGACGGAGGGCGTGGTCGGCGGGATCCGCCTCCCGACGCCGCTCCGCGGTCTCTTTCAGCGACATCACCTCGTCGGTAACGGAGGCAACCGCACTTCCAGGGGGCGGTACTCGCTTACACGCTTCCCGCCTCCCAGGATATGGTGCGGTATCCTCGGACGATCCTGACTGCCGACGACTCGCTGCGCACCTCGCAGGTATTTGAGTCTCCTACCGTAACTTCGGTATGTGAGTGTGTCCAGTGAATGTCGTAGTTAAATATGATGATCAATGGAACTCCTCAACGGGTTACAGTAAGGGTGCGATTTTTGGCAGAATATATAACTGTCTGTAATCAAATAGCAATGAGTTTACGTTCGTTGCTGCATTGCAATATTTATAAGGAATATTATGTATAAAGCAGTGGTAGCCGGGGGAGGGGAGATTTTTGCGTATCAGTTTGTGCTTTTTTTATGTTGTTGTTGTGATTACCATATAAAAGACTGGTGATAGCGGGGTGGCAAAATAACATACGAGTATTAGTTTGCGGGTTCGACGATCCCGGGTGTGACGATATCATTGTAAATTTAACTTTGTAAAGTTGTTTCATTTAAACGGTGCTGTCTCATATGAGCAACACTTTGTACATATTGAGATAAATTTGTTAGTTAGTCGCTAAAAATTAAAAAAAAAAAATTACAAAAAAAGAACTGCCTTCAAAACATACTCTTACAAATATATTAATATGCTCTAAAAAGTAAAAAATACTTGCGTATTTTTTTTTAGAGTTCTTTGTATTCTTATATTCGGAGTCCACGTCACTGAAGGCAGGTGTTTCCCGCGTGTCCACTTGGCAGCTCCGGCGCCACTTCTACCTATAGCTTATATATATAGGTACCTTGGCTGACACCGACTCCAAATATAAGAATACGAAGAATGGCGAAGAAATATGATTTGAAGGTGGTTCTATTTTTGGAAAAATTTTTATTTATTATTTCGACTTTTCTTATTGATACTGCGTTGCTTTTTGTCGTAGTTGTTATATGAAATAAAGCCTTCCTCAATAAATAGATTATCCAGCACTAAGATATTTTTTTAAAATTCGAATCAGTTGTTCTTGGTACTAGTGCGTTCAACGAATCACCTAAACAAATAAATGAAGTGTGATTACTATTAACTCATACAAAATTAATATTTTATATTTAAACCGGAACTTTGCAAGTCATTAATCAAATGAAAAGGTTTACACGTTTTAAAAATAAGTTTTGACAATTTTATAGCCGTTATTTGTAAATACAATTAAATTTACAGTAAAGCTTTTGTTCGTTCAATTGTAGCCACATGAATCAACCACCTGGAGCGCTGGACTAACGTAATAACTGACCATTAATTCGTGTGACTGAGCAATATTTGTTACGTGAAATGATATGCGGCTTGAATTACATTGTTAGTGCTTACTCGTTTTGTCAAAGATGACTTTAGTGGTAGTGTAATGCCTTATATAGTTGGCTTACTGAACAATGACAAGAAGATATTGAAGATAGAAATGTTAAATTCAAACTATATAGATTCAATTTTTCGTAATTTATCTCTCACATGTATAAAAGGTAACTGGTTATGAACGTACGGGGAGGACGAAAACATCCTTTCAATTTTCAAATGATAATCTTAACGAAATTTTTACTGTA
Organism: Elymnias hypermnestra; assembly: GCA_015832385.1. Classification (NCBI taxonomy): domain Eukaryota; kingdom Metazoa; phylum Arthropoda; class Insecta; order Lepidoptera; family Nymphalidae; genus Elymnias; species Elymnias hypermnestra. The sequence goes on from JACTOM010000056.1 coordinate 1,076,556, forward strand.
GGATAGCTCGGTTTTTGACCGGTAGCATTAGGTGAAATTTAGATTGCATCTGTCCGGAATTTCTGTGGCAACAGGACATACTTAAACATTATTTCACGATTAACAAAACAACTTTATTGTATTCCATGCCATTCAGTCAATGCAGTGTCAAGCGTTGGATCTTTTGGTTTATGATTTTTAAATTTACATTTTCAATATTGGGTTTTTGCCAGGTTCTTCCAAATTTATCAGAGGGTCCTAAAACTTATTAATAAGATTAAAGTTGTTTAAATGTTCCTCCATTTGTATTATTATCTATAACCAAAACTGGTGCGTTTTTTTGGTTTTGGCTGTACTAATGAATAAAGCACATCACATTTTTTGCTAATACCTGTGAAGTGCGAAAGTTTGAGACAATTAGGTAAGTGACAACCAAAACCTTCGTCTAGACCAAAAGTGGTGTTTGTCCAGAGTTAATTCTGTAACAAGAATTCACGCGTTTTAATACCAGACCATAACGTCTTACTGTTATATGTTATCACTATTAGATTCTCAAAATATCGACTTTATGCTCCATTGAAACAATCGACGCAATAGTCTAATTTCATATTGGTTATTGCAGCTGCGTGTTTCGCAGGTCTGTTTTCGTACAAACAAACCCGAAAGTTTATTATATACTGGGCAACGCTTTTGAATACGAGAACGTTCCCCAATATACCATTACTCACGCTGTATTGCCTCCTGTATAGGTATAGGGATTATTATGTAATGGAATCTTTCAAAGAAATTTTCGTACACAAAATATATCCTGCAATATAAATAAGTAATTTCTACGTCGTCTAGCAAAAACTTCTTAAGCTCATTACATAGAAATAAACATTATACGTAAACTTTCAGCGGATGGCGCTGTACAATTTTCCTCACATAAATCTATTTAACGGATTAGTACTAAAAATACAGTATTAACATCAAGTTACATCCATTATAAGTTAAAGAAATACTCGTATGCTTTTACAGAGTGGATAAATAAAATGTATTTTATTAAGGAAAAAAAAGAGTTTATCTAGATATATATATCTAGATCATCTCTTGACTCGTATCTATTGACTCGTCACGATATCTCTGGAACTATAAGGCGTAGAGACTTGAAATTTGGTAGGAATATTCCTTTTGCCGAGTAGAGGGCAGCTAAGATCAAACTTTTCGCATTAAAAAAAATCAAACTTCACATTTACTATATCTTTTATGGTATGTAAAACTTTTATTGACATAAATAATTTATCAAAAGTAAATTTCACGAAATTACACCCTCAAAGTGCGGCTATGTTTCTTATTTGTAAAACAATGTGCCTAAGTTAATGAAAACCTTTGTTAATCTTCTTATTAATTATTAGTTTATTTATATATATAAAAAGAGGTATCTATTGACTCATCACAATATCTCTGTAACCATAAGGCGTAGAGACTTGCAATTTGGTAGAAATATTCTTTTTGCCGAGTAAAGGTCAGCTAAGAACGGATTTTACGAAATTCCACCCGCAAGAGGGGTTGCGTAGATGTTATACGTATGTTTCTTATTTGTAAAACAATTTGCCTAAATTAATGAAAATGCTACCAAAAAACATTCCAAGCAGACGAAGTCGGCGGGTTCAGCTAGTAATATATATTAGTTTCATGTTAGTTGCTATACATGTAACAGGTACATATTTGTATATATCTTTATTTTGTTGTCTACCACCGCCTATTGTACTTTTATTTAAGCGTATAACATTATATAAGAAACAAATATACAATAAAATGTTTAAAAATAAATAAATTTCCAAAATAAAATCATTCTTTTTCAGGTTGTTAGGCACCCAGAGAAAGTTGTTGAAGTTTGTAAAAGCATTAGAATTTTTAAATATTTATGACTATTCCGCTAATTACTTTAATAAACAATGAATATTTAATATTAAATTATGCTGATTTTGAAACACACAGTTGAAATCTTTGTCTATATTGATCTTGCAAATATTCTAGGCAGTCTAAGTCACGGTCATTTGCTAGTTAGTAAAAAAGTATCACAAAAACAAAGGCTAACAAAAACAGTTACCACATCTCCCATACATTTAGAAGCCTCAATAATTTTATATACCTACACGTAGTATTTCTAAGCATAGATTAACTTCGAGACTGCTTTATTAGTCACGCAGACTGGCTGCCCCAATAGGGACTTATCTGTTTTCTAATTAGGTTATACCCATATAAATAATCGATAGAGCACTAGGCGGGCCTGTATCATGTGCCTTTTTAACCGACTTCAAAAAAAGGAGGATTTCACCAATGCGTCTTTTTGTTTCTTAAAAATGTTTGTTACCTCATATCTTCAGACTGGATTCTTTTTTTATATGAAAGGTGATGCTTGTTGTAGGGTCCCATTTCTTTTAGTCCAGTTCTGATGATGGCGTCCATGAGAAAACCGTATAAGTCTTAAATTTCCATTAAGTGTGTGCGCGACAAATGGATGAATAACTCAATATTACGCCAAAAGATTTCGATGATTCGTTTTTTTAGAAAGGGTTATACTTCAACGGTTGTTTGATGATAGTTTGGTTTTAATCATGGGATCCCTGACAAAGTAACGGAATTCTTCAATTCTCAGGAGCAAATTAACGATATTCGGCGGAATCTTTTGTAGGCTAGCCGGATATTTGAGTTAAATATGATGATCAATGGAACTCTTAATCGGCTTACAGTAAGGGTGCTATTTGTGGCATAATACATAACTGTCTGTAGTGAAATTGCAATGACCTTCTGCTGCTCCTGCTGCATTGTGATATATATGAAGTGNAAAGTAACCGACCTGTAACTTATGAGGTTGCGGGTTCGATCCCGGGTGCGGTCATTTAAACGGTACACAGATATTCACACAAATTTGTTAATGTACTTCAGATTAAAAATAAATAAAAACTTTAACAAAAAAAGAACCTGAAAAGTAAAGAATTTAACTTTGAACGCGGTTCTTTTTTTTGTAAATATTTTTGTATGTTTTATATTTTCAATTCCTACTATCAATTCATACTCTGCCTGTTACCATTATTAAAAGATAAATAACAGCCTTAACGTCACGCTACTGAGAATATGAGAATACAGTCAGTCACCATTTCAGGATCATCAATAATATAAAAAACTTATAATTTCATAATTGGCAATTTATTAGCACTTTGTAGATGCTAGATTCACTGTGTGAATTAATGTGGTACTAATTAATTTGCACAGTGATTCTGAATCGATTAGCAGTTCTATGAAGTCACTAGGCATTTCGAATATCAACTAAAGAGCCTGAACGGAAAACTAGGTCAATAAATTGTGTTTTAGGTTGATCAATTTCTACCCACTACTAGATACACTCTCCATATATTTATGTTGGCTGGCAGAAAAGTAATATCGATTATTACAGATACAATGTTTTGATGTTTGATACCTGCCAAATAATTGTTTCTTAAAAAATATGCGGTCTTTTATTTTTATTTGTGAGAGTCAGATTAGACATACCGGCATATTTAGCGGAACATTTAAAAAAAGGGTTCAATATCATTATCATAACCTTATATGATACTGATATCAAATATGTTCTGCTAAATATGCCGGTGTGTATATTTATATCAATTGATTGCAAGATTGAATTGCATGTTTTTTTTTGTCCATACTAAAAAACCGATACTACTTTCTTCCCAATCTATCTATCTTTCTCTAATTTTCAATTGTTAATAACATCCTTTTTTATTCATCAAATCAACTACAAATATTTTTTTTGTAATCTTTAAAATTTAAGTAATGAGTTTAAGAAGTTCCTAGTAGAACGCATAGGAATTTACTTTAATTTTTTATATCGATGGACTATTATATAGATAACTATTTCCGACTAATTATATCACAAATAAGACACATTGTCCTTTCCGAGGATCTAGACTATCTGTGTATCCAATTTAATTTAAATCTGTTCATTAGTTGTTGTGACGTGCAAGCGCAATGGTCAGATAGAGTTAAATTGGCACGCATAATATTAGTAAGAATAATGATTGTTATTTTACACCTTAGAGGGTAATACTTTTACAATCTATGAATGTCATATTTATTTATATCGAATCAATAGCCTAAAATATTTTTTTTTCACATTAAAAACTAGGCATTGTCCTTTCTCAGGCTTTAGATTCTCTGTGTACCAAATTTCATGGTAATCGGTCCAGCAGTTTTGGCCTGCAATAGACACACAGTTACTTTTGAATTTATAATATAAGTGATAAGTGAGTAATAGTGTGGAAATTTTATTTGTTAATAATGACAAAGAAAATGAAATAAGTAGACCGCATCACTGAACAAAATGGAAAGACAAAAGAAATGTATCACACGTGGGAGTTCTGCATTACCAACCTTGTGCTAGCAGCAACTTTAAATGTGACAAAGTTTTATATAAACTTTCGTGACCCATTTTATCTCCTAAGGGAGATCTTCGAGGTGGCAATGTGAAGCGCGAGCAAAATTCTCCAATAAGATAACTTTAATTTCCAGTCCTCGTGTACCGTAGTTACCTAGGTAGAAAAGTAGAACATTGATATACGTTCTAGTTGACCCGAACAACTTCTTTTGCGTACACTAAATATGGAACTAAATACGGCGCCATTCGATGCTTATGTAACTTAGTTGATAGCAGAACTCATTCTTAAAGTTATTTCGGTTAAAAAAATTAATTTGCAACATCTTATTATCATAAACTAGCAATGTCCCGCGGTTTCCAAGTAGATACCGATCTCGAGCCCGTGGAAAGTCTACTGTGGAACAATAGATTTATTTTTGTTAACATAAAAGTTTTATGTCACTTAGTTTTTAATTAATTTAGGACAGATATATAAATATATGTATTGAGAACTTTGCTAACGTAACTGTCATTTTGGAATACGTAGTCTTTTCTGTCTATGTGTATTTATGATGACATCTGAATGAAATGGTACACTGCGAACAAAATGAATATGGCCAACGCTTTACTACTACATTATATTATAACATTATTTGCTTTAGATTGCCATTTTTAAATTCGTTATATTTTTTGAATGGAATGTCCGACTTTAATAATTTAAAGAGTGTTTTATAGGTATTTAATACATAGAAACATTCATAGCATCATGCCTCACTCCCTTAGGGGTAGGCAGAGACCACGTCCTTCCACTTGCCACGATCCTTGCATATCTCCTTCGCTTCTTTCATTCTCATTAAATCTTTCATACAAGATCATCGGCTTAGAATACGCTTTACCTGACCCTTATATAAAATGTCCTGGATTTGGTCCAGGATCGTTCGCCTTGGTCTTCCCCTTCCAACTTTCCCATTTATTCTTGACTCATAAATCCTTTTTGTCTGTCTTCTTTCATTCATTCTCTCTTCGTGCCCAAACCATCAAAGCATGCCTCTCTCAATTTTAGTCACTACATCTTTTTTATGCTTATTAAACGATTATTTATAGGCTAAGGCTTATTACAGAGGTATAAATGATAATGAATTTTTATATACATATATTAATAGTTTTGTTTACTTGTCTATGTGATTGAATATCTCCAAAATGGTTGGACCGATTTCTATGAAGCTTTTCACAATTCTTTTCTCCATGATCTTCAGGACATTGGAAACTACGCGGATAACACCACCCTGCACAGCTAGTTTTTTTTTGTAGGGTTAAACCGTCAGAGGTACCCCTCCCTCTACAGTTTATTCAGTGATTGTAGTTGTTATTTTATAAATTATCCGTACCACCTAGTTGGATATTTCTATACTAGACAAATGAAGTACTTGTAAAGGAAGTTTTTGTAGTATTACGCAAATATACAATCAACGCTTATTATAAACAGAATGACCATTGTTTATCATAAAGCAGTTTTCAAAGGAAATATAATTAGCTTTATTACACGGACACGAATGAAGGATTCGAATAATATTTATATTAATTTGCTTGAAATGCGGAATTTTAATATATAGATAGGAATATTTGTTTTTTTTTCTAAACCGGTCAACGCGTAAAAACATGTAATATAATTTCTTTAACTAAATATGTGTACGTCGTGTATATTCAATGCAGCGCTATTCGTACTATTTTTCTAAATAAATTTAAGTAATGCGTATTTGATATACTGATTAAAGAAACGGTTGAAAAAACGAACAACATACAGAGAGTATTATAAATATTGTAGTAGGGATTGAAAATTTATTTGGTTCTTATGAAATATTCGTTATATTTCTATCTGAATTTATGCTAAAGAACTCTATAAGTTACCATTAACAACTTAAGCTTGTTAAGATAACGAGATTAATGCTCGTTGGCAAAAGCTTAATAAAAAATAACTTATCATTATACAGTTTGCTGATCAGCATTGAGTGCGCCAAGCGTATTGTATAAAGTTGGCATTGCTCCCGATGTAGTTGTATTGTAAACAAATTATTCACAAAATTTAACGAGGTTCGAATGCCAACATAAAGCAAGTTAGTCTTTTTTATTGCTGAAATATTTAGACCTCAACGGAACTCTCACATGGTAAGTGAAAAAAGGATACCCGGATGAATTTGTTGTGGTTTCTTCTTAGAACAGGGCGCAAAGGAATCATCGTAACTTCTCCTTTCGTTCTTTAATATGTTGTATGGAAGATAAAATATAAAACGATTCGAAGGTGCTGTGAAAACCTAATTTAATAAGGTTTTTATAATTTTTATTTGTATTTAGAATTATTATCACAAATCATGCATTGACGTAAAGGATTACGCTTCAAACATCTTAGACTGTATCATCACTTACCATCAGGTGTTATTACAGTCAAGCGCTAACCTTGCAACAATAAAATAAATCAACATCCATGTAGCTTTGGAGATTCTACTGTGGTAATCTGTTAAACACAACTCCTTTTATATGTTGAGCGTCTACATTTTATAAACAAAGTTCTGCCACATTAGTCTGTGTTTCCGCGGTAGACTCCACGAACTCACTACTTAACGAAAATCCGAGATGACGTATTTTTAAAGTTTTAAGAATATCCATTATGTCTCCCAAAAAATGGCCACTTCAAATGGGGTTATTGGAAAGTTATACAAAAAAATATTCTTATCAATTGAACAAGTCTGTTGTGGGCTCTTCTTAGATCAGGGCGCGAAGGAACCCTCGTAACTTTAGATTGTAAGTCGTTCTTTAATGTCATCATCAACCGTACATTTAATAATTATATGAAAAAAACCATGTCTGACGATTCAAAAGTGCTGTAAAGGCATACATGAATAAAGATATTTTGTGTTCATTATCGTCATCGTTTAAAAAAGGTGAGTAGCATAAGCCCATTCTCCCTCATATGACACAGGGTTTTTTGAGAATAGACCCACCACGCAATTGCGCATTGGCAAGCATAATACACAAGTGCACTCTCGATTCCTTTACTCTCATAGTCCAACGTGACGGGAATCTGATATGGTCGGAGAGACATCTGGCACAGGACCGACGGCTTAACGTGCTCTCCGATGCACGGGGGTAGAGCACACTAACAACTTCCGAACTTCGGGCAAATATTGAGAAAATCTTAATAGGAAATTCAATATTGATTTTGAATTAGCCCAATATGAGGCAGTACATCATCTTTTACACGATATTATTTAAATAGGTTTTTAGGAGATATTACAATAATACTTGTAAGGCATATGAAATATTTGGAGTTGCTTGAAGCAGCCCCACTTCTCTAAATCAGACAAAACAGCAAATTTGTTCAAAAATGTTTTAGTTCCGATTTTATGTATAATATCTATATAATAAAATATGTGCATTTACATTTAAATCTAATCCACGACATATCTACTATTGCACGTGCGAAACCAGGACGGGGCACTAGACTAGACTTTCTATAAAAATCTTGTATAAGGAGAAATACAATGAAATATCTACTTAGCCACTCAAGTTTAAAGTGCAGCTATGAATATTAAGTTTTGTAAAATGACAGAGCATTCGTGCCAAAATCTTTATTGCCCTTCCTACTCCATTCCGCATAACTTCGGATATGTATATCTTCGTTGAAAACATTCGGCTTCTGGCACTTGCGACATCGTTAACATTGATAATAGCTTAAGTCTGTTCAAGTTGGTTATATCACTTCGGCTTTACTACTAGATATAATAAACTACAGATTATTAATATCCCATTTGTAGATAACGATGTTGTCCTTTTGTGAAAGCATAGACTGGTCATTGGTATTTATCTTGTTCAAAGTTCTAATTGTTAATAAAATTCTTTTTAGTGTTCCACTAAAGTACATATTTTTTAAAACTTGTAATGAATGATTTCATGTTAACACAGTTTCTTTAAATATTAATTTATTAATTAATCTTATTGTATTTGCAAAAACTTGTACAGCGTCATCTATTGAAAGCTCCAATAAAGACGTAAATTTATTAACGTAATAAACTTTTGAATAATTATTGCATGATTTAAATTGCATTACGTGTTATAAAATAAATATAGTGTTTGTATAATGTTGCAAAGTGACGCTCCTCATTTGTATTGCTATTCCACAAAAAACTTTTATCACATATTAATGTTTTTTACATACAATAAAATAATTAGGTCAAACCGTCACAGCAAGCCTTGGAAACACATGAACGAATATCGTTTGACATGGTAGTTTAACCTTTATGAAACAAGCTAATTTACTTTAATGGTATCCTTCGCATAGTACAGCATAATTACAGCGATAAATGTGTATTTAATAACAATAACTATGAGTATCTAGTTAGTTCATTATAACGCAGGCATTCCACTTCCTTTCCTTTTTCTACTTCCCATAAGTAAGAACACTATATAAAAAAAACCTTTTAAATTAGTCAGAAAGTAATAAATCTACGATTGGTTCGCAATTCGATATCGATAGACAAAATCTAACATCAAACTCAGCAGTTAGCCTTTACAAGAAAAACAACATATTAATTAACATATTGGATGACTCCAAAATAAGTTATCCGAAATTTAAAAAAAAGTATTTAATTTGCGTCGACATTATGGGATTTGAAGATTTTAATTTTTTTTGTTTGCAAATGGCTGTCTTCTAAAATTAGCTTTTTTGAATTGTGTCACTATGCTCCCAAAGAAGCAAGATAATGTTAAAACGTATAAATTCATACACAAAAACTGTTTTTGATATGAATTTGTATATACTTCTTTAAACGGTCTTCAAACTTTACACGCTTAAAATCACATAGCTAATAATAATACATTTTATTATTTTTTGTATGATTGCAACATTTGATTTATAGTTTTCAATGTCCTCGATAAATTTTACATTAGTTAATTAAAAATCACATATTGTCAACTTCTATGCCATCTAGCACAAATTTTTTAAAGTTATTACAATGAATGAAACCCTGTACCGTGACCTTTCAACAGATAGCGCTATATTTTTTTTTTTACAAATATGAAAATTATTTAATTATAAACTTTAACAATAAAAATTTTTTTGAAAAAAACATCGTTAACATAAAAAAAATGTCCTCAACTATCAGTAATAGTGGGAATGGGGGTGAATTTCTTTTCATTAATGCGGTTAATACGCTCTCCATAAAGACATAATCAAACAATTTCCCAAGAGAACTAACATTTGGGTTTGACCCACATTGTTGCCATTCTAACCCCTACCTTCTACAGTGAACCGTTTATAGAAGCCAATCGCTTAACGATCGCTGACTGAAGCCGGTTAAAAGAAATAAGCCTCTATTTCAAATGTAATACATATTACAGTGACACCTGTATACGTAAGTAACCTCTTTTATTGATAATTACAATGAAATTTCGACACTTCTGCATTGAAATACATCTGTATTTCAAACCGAAAGTAACACAGACTTGATTGCTTAGATTTTAATTTTGTTTGTGAACTTTTCTTAACCGCCTCAAGAAAATGTTAAAATCGTATTAAATGTATTATCATCAAGTGTAATCCACGACACTTTTAAAAATATTTGAACTTGAGTCAATGAAAAAACAGCATCTTATTACGATTGAATATTAGAGAGTGTGTGTGAACAAAAAATTGAGAACAGACCTATGTTTGGTAGATCATTATTTTACTTAGTTAGTTTAATAATTGATATTAATATTACTAAAAGACATGGTGCCTATTGGTAAGACTTTTGTTCAGAAAAATGGGGAGCTTAAATCCTGTATAAATCCCATAAAATTTCTCTTTATGAAAAGAAATTGATGTGCGTGATCCTTCTTTGTAACCCATCATTGTGTTTTTCGGTGAAGAAAACATCACGTGCAAACCTGCATATCCTGAGAGTAATTCTGCTGCGATATATGTAGACAGTCAATTCACAGTTAATTGTCAAGTCAAACACAGAGTTGATTTTTTTTATTTTTCTGACAGTTTAGCGCTTGACTGTTATCTCACCTGATGGTAAGTGATGATACAGTCTAAGATGGAAACGCGCTAATCTGGGTAAGAGGCGATATTATACCCCTTATGGTTTCTACACAGCATCCTACCGGAACACAAATCTCTTTGTTTTGGCGGTACGTCTTTGTTGGTAGGGTGGTAACTAGCCACGGCCGAAGCCTCCCACCAGACCAGACTCAGACAAATTAGAAAACACAATTTTCTAAATTTGCCCTACCGGGGATCGAACCCGGGGCCTCTGCTAGCAAGGCGAGTACACGCACCACTGCGCCAGCGAAGCCGTCAAAGTTGATTGGAAGGTCTATGCTCTAAAAACCCTGTCTCCTAGAAGTGAGGCGTCCTGAACCTAGCAGTGAAACGGTTATTACTGACTTTTATACTGAAATATGAACAATGGTATTATCTTTCAATACAAAAAAATGTGATCAATGACATTATCTGTCGTTTAACGCTAGACAATCTATCATTGCATAATAATCCACGCCATAGAGGCTTTACGCAATAACACAGATACGAGAACAATACATTATATGTGATAATAATTGTACATAATTATTAAAATGATGAATGATTGATCTTTGACACCCTCGTTGAATGGACGATATGAATTAATGCAGAGCTCAGACGACTGCATCAGATGAGTCATTGCCCCCTAGTTAATGATTTCCTGTGGAGACCAATTAAATCTTTACGTGAACTGGCATCGGGTATGTAGCTTTTTTTTATTAAACTTATCATCGAGATGTTCTGTTAGGCTGTTTCACTTTCCATCCAACTTTCCATGTCATGTGAGCCTCAATCCCTACAATTAATTTATACTGTCTCTAAATATATCTTGTTGAGAATTAACATTTTAAAACTTGTTGTGGATGTCACTTAATGTTAATATTTTATTTATTTTTATTTTATTCTTTATTGGTAATCAAACAGCGTACAATTTTGTCATTTTTTTACATTACATTTAACGCTTAAAATAAGATTATGACAGATTATATTTTTAAGTATTAGAGTAGTTCACTAAATTGTGCACACAAAGCAGTAATAACTCGGTAAATCCTAAAATGTATATAATTTCTGTGAGATCATTAATTTATGTACGGCAATTTGTTTTTTGATAAAATGATATTAAATATTACCGTTGTACCTTATAGCCGTTCATTATAAAGGGTGACAAATAAAAATATTAGGATAAAAAAATATTTACTCGTGTACTCGTCTGTACCGCTCAGAAATGACGACATAGCGCTCCAAGTTATGTTATGATATAGTAACAGCGTTATTCACGTTGGTTTATTTCACTGGTTATTTTTTCCATGGACTTGTAGTCTATTGTTGCAAAGGCGCAATGGGAATTTAGTCGAATAGGATACTCGAATAAACATTTGATAATTCACTATACAATTTCTTTGGCCAATTGCTTTCTCTAGAGACTTGCTGTAATTATTTAACTTCTATAGAGTCGTCTAAAGCGCCATTCTATTTAAAAGAATAAAAAAATAAACAGGTTTTGATTTTAGAAGGTTCGACTATAGTTTATTATCTTTCAGTGTCGCCTGGGGTATTATTTATTTTGTATAAAGTAATAAACAATTGAATATCATAGTTTATGTATTCCTGTTTAGTATACATTGTTGGATCGAAACTTTTTGTATAGGAGATTAATTATATATGATATTTTAAAGGTGATAATATACCTATAAAAACATTTTGAAGAGAAAATACTTTTGGGCATGTTTTGCATTCTTCCTGAATAGTAAATGAAAGTGCATCATCACGGTCAGATCAGTGATTCTGAATACCATTCAATATCAAGTAAAGTACTCACGGCTTCATGGCACTCTGAATCTGTAGGTTTTCTCGATTCAGTTCTAAATTACACGAGTGTTTTTTTTATTTAGCACTAATTGTTTACAGCGATATCTCTCGGTGTTTTGGAAGACATCATGATGAGTTATTGATTAATATTAGTGGTCTTACGCCATCTTCGCAATATCATTGGTTTGGATGGTTTGAAAGTGAATAACGGAAATAAAACCGTTAGTTTTTTATTAATTTGTTGTAAAAAAATGGAAAAATTCAAATCATAGCTCTTTATTAAGACCGTCCCTTCTCTGGTCTCTAAAAATTATAATTAGAGTGATGTAAAGATTTAACATTTTTATTATTTCGTAATTGGCAGAGTAGCAAAGTTTTATCATAAATGACCCAAATAAATAAGTCCACACTATTATAATACGCTTCTTATCTTACAACCAATAAAAATACGTTAACCTTTGTGTCTGAACTACAGTGCGTGTCAAAATTTAAGATAATTGGTATACGATTTGGCTGTCTTTTACGGCGTTTGCGCAATTTACAGAACGATCAATAGTGCTTTATGAAATGGATTTTAAGGTTTTATCGGCAAGTAAGCTTTACTTTATAATATATATTTAATAAATATATATATATATATATATATACATACACTATATGTTCCATAATAATGTAGCTTTATAATTAAGTTAATTTAGTAACTAACTAAAAAATTGGATTGTCGTCGTGTTAAAAAAGATATAGTTATAACGTGCTGCCATACATACATACATACATAGCATCACGCCTCATTCCCATAGGGGTAGGCAGAGACAACATCCTTCCACTTGCCACGATCCTTGCATATCTCCTTCGCTTCTTTCAATCTCATTAAATCTTTCATACAAGTTCGTCGGTTTAGAGTACTCTTGACCTGGCCGTTATTTAAAATGTCCTGGATTTGGTCCAGGAACGTTCGCCTCGGTCTTCC